>JANHFX010007120.1:1950-46397 GCA_027560015.1 Chloroceryle amazona | reverse complement strand
AGCGACGAGTAGGTCGAAGAAGGGAGGAAGGGGGGGGGGGGGGGGGGGGCGGTGAGGAGGGGGGGGGGAGGAGGAAAGCGGGGGGGGGGGGGGGGGGGGGGAATGAAACGAACCCAAACAGGTTAATCGTGTTTTTAAGACTGACCAATTACCTTGAAAGTGATGTACCTTTCCAACCTCTAGAATGGAATTGTTTAGGAGATCTAAAGGGAAGGTTTTGATTTCCGAGAGGACTAGTGAAGGTGCCTGTGTGGTTCAGGGATGCTCAGTACCTTGATCACAGTTGCGGCCGTATTTGCCTTCGACGCAGCTTTCGCAGGCTGTACCGATGAACCCCTCTCCACACTCGCAGGTGCCGGTGCCATTGATGCCATCCTGGCAGATGCCGTTCCCAAAGCAGGCATTCCCTGCTTTCCCAGGGCAGGGCTGGCACTGCTGCCCAAAGAAACCTGCACAGCACTCCCTTGTCTAGAAATCCGGAAATGCCGCGTGGAGGGTCAGGGTAGCAAGCATGGCAGCAAGCACATGACAGTCTCTTGAGACTACTGCTGGGTGGAGGTGGACTAAAGATCTGAATTTTTAGCAGCACTTCAGCTCTGCTGGTCTCTGGTCACCCCCTATTGTGCAAGGGCTCAAGCTGCCACCCCAAGACCTTAGTGTGACCCAGGTGCCCTCCACCACCCCAGGGAAAGATGATGGGATTGCTAGGGACAAGCATGGTGGTACCCCTTCCAAACCTGTGCTCTGTCTGCACTGCACTGCCTCCCAGCACTTCCTATGCTACAGTTATCAGCAGCCTTTAACCTTCCAGTCTCTGCTGCACTCGGAACAAAGGCCAATACCTCTATTGTCAGGGACTGCCTTGCAGTACTTTGTGTGTTTAACGGGGTTTACGAGGAGGCTGAAGTTCTGGGATGGTGGTTCCTGGCTTTTACCACAACAGAAACTGTGTACTCACAATGATGGGTTTAGCACACTTTGACTGGCACCTGAGCTGGATGGTGTATGTTCTCATGTTGCTTTCTGAGAGAACGCAGTATTTCTTCTCCCCTGCCTGAACAAAAAATGGAGAAAGAGCTGCATTTCTGAGTGATATTGATCAGCTACTTTAAAATATTTTAAAAATGTGACATTAACTTCATGTGTGCTGTGCACTGACTCACACATTCACTATTAAAATGAAGGAAGTGCTTTTAGAAATAAAAATGCATTAGCTAAATGATGTGGGTTGTTTTTTTTTTGGAGAGCACATAATCAATTTAAGTCAGCGCCCTGTGGAATTTTAAAGATGTCTAATACTGCCTCTGCCCAGAATTGAACAGGACTCTCTGAAGCTTGACAAACATTTCTTTCTTACTAACACATTTTCTTTTCTTCCTAATTTGTCTTGGAAAACTGAGTGTGAAAGTTCAGTACAACCAGCTGTTGAAACAGGTCTGGACACAGCTGGGAAACAGTGCTTTGCTGAAGAAGACTTTCTGGTCTCATTGTACATTGGTTAGGGGGTTATGATGATAAGCATCCATCCAGCAGCAGCCATTGTAAAGGAAATGTTAATCATGTTAATCAATTTGAGTTTTACCCAAACCACTCCAGCTTGGCTTTGCCAGCCAATTACTTTAATGGGGTGGAGGGGACTTGATGTGCTTAGAAATCCTATTACTGGTGTAGTTATAAGAATTTTTTTTTTCCTTTTATGATGCAAACAGGTGTGTCTTTCCAGAGGAATTTAGGTGTGAAGGAACTGTAGGTCTTATCATGGTTGACTAGGTCCTGCTAAGTACCTGCAATTCTACTCTGGTGGGCCTAGGCATACAAAGTCTCTGAAGTTTCTGTAGTTTCCTTGTGACCATAACCTGTGGTACACTGCTGGGGATAGGTTGAGTTTGTCCTTCTGTACATCTCTGATTTGAAGGGCTCAGAGCTGCTTCTGTAATTCTTTCTGTAGCAAGTATACACCAGACCACATTCAGCTCCCACCCTTTTGCATGGTAGAGGTAACCTTTGCACTTTGAGGAGTTTCCAGTCATTCCAATGCATTGCTAGAACCTGGTCTTTCAAGACAAAACTACCTTTAAGCTGCTCTTGATTCTTCTACCTTGCTCTCAAGGTGGATTGAGTCTGGTGACTGTAAACAATGTATGTAGCAGGCTGAAGTAATTATAACTTTTATTGAAACTGAGGCAATTATACTAAAAGGAGACTTGAATGAACCTGTGGTCAGATTCAATTTTAAAAAAAAAAATAGCATTAATGATAAAATACTTACTATTTCTTTTGTTCCTTGGGGACAACTTGATTGTGAACAAACACTGCACTTTTCCTTAAGCAACACAAAAGGGAGGTAGTTAAACAGACTGTATAGAGCTGCAGGCATGTTGTTTATAGAAAATGTATAATTTCCAGCTATGTTTCTAAACCTAACCCTTAAGGTACATAGGATACCCTCACCTCCTTTACCATAGAGGTTATCTGCACTGCTTAGCAAGGAAGAACATCCTGAACAACAGGTCTGCGAGGGGCACCCCACGGGAAGCCACCTCCCAAGGGGATGGAGAAGGAAAGCTCTCTTGGATATCTCCCTTTGCTTTTCTAAGGTGATGCTCCCAAAGGCCTCCTGATCTAAAGCACAGTAGGAGGCAAATCCTGAGCTTGGACACCAGTTTACCTGTGGCCCAAAGTCAGATTGGAAACTGAAAATGAATATTGTGTGTATCCTATATGGGTGTGTGAATCGTTTCCACGCATAAGGTGAGTTTCTAGAAAATGCTTGGATGTGTGTTGTACTTAATACACAATGTTTATTATTATTCCCGTTTAGCTAATGATGTCCTTATGTTTAGCAAAGCTTAAATGAGTGTTTAAATATGCTGTTGAATTTGAATACAGCAGGGAGAATGATTTTTCCATGGGGAAACAAAGGATTGTGTGCAAAGGACCTGATGGAGGAAAGCTTGGGAAAAGCCTTGAGTGAAATTTACTCAAATATGGGACTGTATCCCAAGGAAAAGAATTAAGCTGCAAAAGTTCAAGCTGGTTCAATTTGCTTTAAGTGAAGCACGGGTGTCTCCCTCTTCCTTGTCTGGTTTGATGCATGCTCCATAAAAAGGGAGGTAAACTGCCTGTTTGCTGTCCTATTTAACTCTGGAGAAAAGACAAAGGAAACCTTTCTCTGCCAGTTTGCGGAAATCGCATCCTATTCTTTAAAGGAATGTAAAACCATTTATATTTTATATATAAAAGGAATAAAAGAGGGACAATACTTTACTTGGAGGGTTTGGGGAGTTTGTGTGCGTGTGCCATGGTAATCTACATTTAGAATGAAAATAAAATATTTTCCTCACTATAAATATTTTATTTTCTATTAGCCTGGCTGAGATGATGTATTGAAGTAGTGCATTAGTTTATTGTTTACTGAGAAGTAAAGCTCAAGAATTGCTTATTCCTGTGCTACTCTGATTATATTTTATCTAGGCTGTCATTGCACCGATTTCAGGATAAGAGCTCTCTTACTAGATGCTAAAACTCTAGAGGGCATGTCCTTTGTAGAAAATGTGTGCATTTCTTACTTGGAAACTTGATTTCCAAGTTTGATTCCAGGTTTGATTTTATTAGCATGCTGTACATTTCATCTCTCTTTGGCTATAGACCACTCTGATGGGCCTCTAAGCATCTATATAAACAACTACTTACGATGATCACGGTATCATTGATGTCACATCTGTTCTTCTGGATTTCCAGGACCTTTCCCAATCCATGAATAATTCCTTTGTCTGTTGCAACATTTGTATAGGTTATAGGTGCATCATTTATGAATAGCTGCCAAAAGAAATGCAATCAGTTAGAAAGCAGCAAAGCTGTGTTGTACTTATCCAGTAACTAGAGCAGTAGCAGGTGAGAGAGAGAGCAGTGTATAAATCTCACTGCAGGAAAAATGATAAATGTAGTTACTTCAAGCACTTGCTCACATCCCAGATGTTTCATTTAAGAGCTTCGCTGGAGTGGAGGGCATGAGATGACTTGTAGCCTATTGAAGTTTCTTGGCAACATAATTTGGTAGAGCAGCTTTGTCCACCACGGGGTACTAAGTTAAAGAGTTTGAAGGAGTCTAAAGCAAGCCAAGAGCTAGGTTCACAGTCTGTCAGGGAAACCTTCCCAGCTGCTGCTTCAGTGAGGACTTTGATCATCTCACTGCTATCCTATACTCCCATTGTATCCTCACCAACAACAACCCCATGAGCAGATGCTTTTCCAAGGCTCTGCTGTGGGTAGAGCAAACAGCAGGGCTGAAACTGCTTTGATGAGAAGCTTTCTATCCTCCTTTACCTATGCCCAGAGGGAGCTCTGGGACAGGAGAACCAAGTGCCCTTTCCGTCTGTGCTGAAGAATTGGGTGTGTTGCTTAATGTTGCATTGCCTGATTTTCCCATGAGCGGTGTTGAAAGGCAATTTGTACTTGTTACCAAGTGCTTTGAGCTCTTAGGATTGAAAGTGGAGTAAATCCTCAGAATATAGAATGAATGTTTTATAATTGAAGGCAGGTTTCTAATAGCTCTTGGAAGTCAGTTTAATGACTGCTTTGTGATGCAGACTTGTAGCTGCTAGAGACAGATGTCTACCACAGTAGCTTTTAAATGCAATGTTAAATGTGAACAGTACAATTGAAATAAAATTAAACCAGAAATCCCTTCAAGGGTGACATTGAATTAAGCAGGTCTAAGAGGGACATTGCATTTGAGTGACAATTTTTATGCTATTATGTCCCAGAAGCCAATGAGAGGTGCACAGCTCCTTTTAACTGCATGTTAGTTTAAAGTTGAAGCTGGATTCTTAAAAAGCAGGTAACCTGTTTCTCCAAGCAAGTTCAGACAGCAGTACCTGGTTATTGTGAAAGAAGAACCCAACCTGGTAGGAGAAACCTAACATGGTCTCCCTGTGCATGCCATTGTGCAGGTTGTTCTTCAGGAGCTTCTCACCCAGCACAATGTGATAGCGGATTTGGCCTTCATTCTGCAAACACACAATTAAATTTAGAGTTATGTAACACAGCATGAAAAGTTATTAGGGATAGCTTTTTCCAAAGTGTATAAGCCAAACATAGATTGCCTGAATTTAGAGAGAAACTTCTCCAGCCAGCAGGTCAATTCATGTTTCCTACTGTGGAGAGCCTACATTCCTACCATAATGAAATTTTATCATCCATGGTGTGTGAAAGGCTATTGAACTGGCAAGACCAAGATTTTTTTGAGCCTGACAGATTCAGGGAAAAATTAGTCAAATGACTTTTTAGGACATGAGTTCACTTGACATCAAAAGTTGCATATTTATGAGTGCTTTTATAATCTTCCCCATACTCATTCCTTCTTCCTTTGGAATCCCTGAATCACCTATAGATGAACATTTACAGCAATTTGTAAGTTGATTTGTTTGTTTGCTTTTAATCTTTAAGGTAATTTTCATTCAAAGTGTTAGAGCCACACCTGTTAATTGGAAAGCTTTCTATGCCTCATGGCTAGAGTGTATTAATTTTTCATTGATGTGGTGAAATTTTTCTCTGTACAACACAATTTTATGGGGGCTACCAAGGCATCTACTTCTTGTTCTGAAGCAGTGGACTAACAGAGCTTTCCCTGACTTGGAGGAGGAAGCAGAAGGATGTCTTTGTGAGAGATTTGTGGATGTGAGAGAAGCTGGGGCATTTGGAGGGTTTAGGAGCTGCCTAGTGAACAGACTTAGTTCAGATTCAGCTCTGTCTTTGGAAGAAAAGGTGCTTATGGAAAATCATTGTTCTGAAGGTTCATACTACTCCTTGCTCTTCTGCTCCATCAGAATTTTGTAAAAGCATGAAGCTACGCCAGATTGCAAGACTTGTGGTGAGTGGCTTCGCCCGCATGGCAAAATATCAGTCTTTACATCTCTTAGAGTGGAGCCCATTCTCTTTTGATTTCCACAGACTTGACAAAGAAATATTTGCAGGTAAAAAGGTGGGGATTAAGATAGAACTAATCTCCATCAGTGTCCAATCCTATTTCATTCTCCTGACTTGGACATTCTGGGGAAAAATTAACTCTCATCCATCTTCATTTCTGTCCTTAATCACCAGCAGAGTGAGAACAGAACCTTGCTTCATCAAGGCCAAGAAATGGAGCGCTTTCCTTTGTAGCAGAGTTCTCCCAAGATGTTTCATAAAGAGGATCAGGTTTAGGCAGGCTTAACCTTACAGTTGTTTTCTGATTTTCTTTGTCAGATTGCCACACCAGGCAAGGTTGTGAGGGTAGAAGAAAGACAAAAGAAATAGACAGAAAAAAAAAAAAATATTGGTAAGTAATGAAAATTAAAAGGATTTCTTTGTGTGTGTGTGCAACTCAAATCCAACGGGGTTGATGTCCTACATGTGTCTCAAAGTTTGTGATAAATGCTTTTACAGTGATGTGGAAATTATGATGTGTTGCAAAACAACTAAAATAGCATTCAAAATTCATTTGAGTGGGTGTAGCTTGATTGGGTGTGAATTCTTCTGGTAAGGCAGCAAGCAGGACTTTGCTGTGGGTCTGCTGGCTGGTGGCAAATGTTTTGGGATTGAATCTTTTGAACCCTGTGCTCCTCAGCCTCCTGGCAAACAGGAACAGAGTACGGCAAAGTAAATATTTACGGAAGAGGCGGGGAAGCATTAATGTAATTGAGCAAGTCATAGGTAAAGCTCCCTCTCTGAGGTGTGGCTCTTGATATGCACATTCAATAGAGCTGTTTCAAACTCAAACAAATATGAAGAAAGGTGTTAGGAGATGCAGGAAATAGCTTATCTTGGGAGGAGACCGGCAGGATTTAGAAGACTGTTTGGCCTTGTAAATATGTCAAGGCACAAATGCCAGAGAGAGAAAGTTGTTTCAGCTAAAGCATGTTACTGGTGTAAGAATACAGGGATATAAACTGGCCAGAGATATGCTGTCAGAATAATATAAACTATCTTAGGGCATGAGGACTGAGGTCAGCAGGGGAGGTGGGATGGACACATCCATGCCGGTGGGAGGAGCTGTTGGCCAGGTTAGGCACGAGCCTGGCATGGGACTTCTGGGAGTGGATGGCAGCAACAGGTTTTGCCCAAGGAAACTTTTCTAACCAGGAAAATTTCAGAATTTATGAGCCCTGGGGCTGGCCAATGGTGCCTGTAAACTGGGCATTAGAAATGGTCCGAAGCTATTAGTGAGTAATGGCATTCCTGCAGGAGTGACAGGGCAAGCATCTGGATAGTTTTAAGAGTCAGAATATTTTGTGGCATTATTAATAATGTGGTTGCCAGTGATGACAGTGGACTGCACTTATTCACCTAAGAAACTCATTTCTTTACTCCTGTGCTGGTCTTCTTTGAAAACAAAACAAAAAAACCCACAAAAAACAAACTCCTCAATCCCTTCCTCTACTGAGGAAATGTCTTGCATATTATCAGCATGGTCTTAATGCATAGAAGGACAAAACCCAGAACAAATATCTAGGCTCTTCCAGCAAGCCAGGAAAAGCTAGGTGAATCCATCCCTCCTTGCTTTCTCTGGTGTTAAAAATAAGACCAAACTTAGTGGATTTCTGGAATATGAATCCCTCTTTCTATTTCTGTGTCCTCTCAAATACATCCACTTTAAACTGAGATAAAGTACTGACTTCTTCACAAGACTTGTCTGAAGAATACATACCAGAGTAGCAGACTCTTTATCCCTTAGGTAATTTTCTATGGCATCATTATCTGGGGCAAAGACTGTGTATGTATTTGCATCTTCTATTTCATCTGCCAGGCTGTATTGCTGTTGGGAAACACACAAACCAAAACCAGAATGGCCAGGGATAATCTGATGCCAGTCCAAGTGCAAACAAAGCAGAGAAGAGCTTCTGTTCTTAAAACGGTGTACAACACTTACGACAATGTAGCCCCTGAAAATGGAATAATCGGGCATTTGCTCCAGGCGGGCCAGCAGCCTCGGCATGACAGCACTGCGGAGCGGGGTCAGAACCTGAAAAAGGAGCAGTTATCCCATGTCAGTGCTTGTGTGCGTGCTGTGGCTGCACCTGCAAGGATCAGAGGCAGGACAAAATGCTCTTCTGCGCAAATATTTTTCCAAGAGCTGTTAATTGTTTTCCACTGCTTGTGGAGCAGAGGAAAAAATCCTCCCTGTGTGGTGGTATACCTTATCAATAACGTGTATGATCCCATTTGTGGATGCGATGTCACCAGTCACAATGTGGGCGCCCTGGAGGGTGAGGTTCTGAAAGGCGGAGAGAAGAGGAGATTTGCCTCTGTATTGCATAGTGGTGATGGTTTCCCAGTTGTTTGTGCTGTGGATTTCCCCACCTTCCTGAACACTTGCCTGGGGCTCCTCTACAGCTCCACTTCACCAGTCTGCACTGGAGGCCAGGTTACCTTCAGGGAACCCTGAACAGGAGAGGTGACTCTGGGACTCTGTGCTGTTCCCGATGCACAGACTGGCAAAGCCATAGGATTGCTTGCACTGGGGTGGTTACTTGGAGTAGGTGAACTCACTCCCTCCCCCAGCCCTGGCGAGTTGAACTCCTGAGTCAATTTGTGCCCTCCTGTTACTGTGCAGTTTTGAATGACCCCATTCATGACTTTTTCCCTTGGGACATGAAGGTGGTGGGAACTTTTCCCTCCGTTAATGAGGATGAAGTGCGTAAATGTGCAACATGTATTTCCAGAAATTCCTCCTCAGCACATGGAGTACTAAATAAGAGCTAAGGGAGAAGGGCTCTCAGTTGTAGTTATTTACCGTTAAAAATTCCTCCAGGTGGTTTGGGGCTATCAAGTTGCACATGCAGACATGCACATGGTGTCACTGCTTCCTCCCACCTTCCCAGTTCCCTAAAATAGGCTATTGAGTTTCCTTGATACTGTCTTAAGTTAGATCCCACAAGGTGCTCCAGGCAGGGACTACACTCTCACTTGGCTACAAGGCTGTCCAGCATTTGCAGCAGCTCCTGGGACATTAGGAATAAACTATACTGTGGACAAATTTCATCTAGGTAAATAAAATAATGTTTCTCCCAGAGGGGCCAATATAATTGATCTAGTCCTTCAATTTTATGGCATGATACATAATGTCCATGTGGTTTTGTAATACAAGAAAGTCAGTGGCAGTGATGGGGAGAGTGTGTGATACCACAGTGGTTTGCAAGTCATCTTACCTCATTTTCCTTAGACAAGTGTAAGAAGTTGCTCTGTAGAGATGTTGGCAGTTTGTCAGAGGACGATAAATTCTGGAAATCAGCAAAGCTGTAAATTCCTGTCAATACATGATACCTAAAGGAAATTAACTGGATTTGAAGGTTTTGTATTTTTCTTTCTTTTTTTCTTTTGATAAATATGCTTAGTGAGTCTAAAACTGCAGTTTAAAGCAGGAATTGTATGTATGGTACCTAGTTCAGCTGTGTTCTGATCTTAAATTGACCTTTAAACATTTCTGACAGTACAAATAATGCCTTTGTTTTCAGTAGGGTTGCTACGGAGATTTATACCACTGTAACTGGAAGGGGAATCCTATTAACTTATAATAGCACTCTTGCTCTAGTGACTTCAAACTAAAGGCTTGTTTGGTATAAAAAGCAATTAATTAAAAAACCCTAACCAACAAACAAACCCCCAAACCATTAACATACTTCAGTAGAGTTAGGATGTTACTCTTTGACAGCCAAAAGGCTTTCTCATCTTCATCCATGTTTTCAATTGCTTGGAGAGAAGGCACGAGGATGGTTAGGTTTGAGGCGGTGGACAACTCTGAATTTATCTCCACCTCCTGCATGAAAGTAAAGAGAATAATATATTTTATCCTAAGGACAATCTATAAATATCAGTGGGTGACTTTATAGCAAGGTGGAGTATGTGATGTACTTCGCGACCAGCCTGGAGAGGAAAACTATTACACTGGGCAATGACTTGAACAGAACAACTTAGAGCTGTACAAAAATGGTAAATGACTGTCTGTTTTTACAGAACAGACTGCCAGCATTTAAAGGGCAGAAGCAATGTTTAGGTAAGAACTGTTTTTTATGATGAAACATGCAAGTTGTCTCCAATAAAAGAGAAAAAGAGACTGTCTCATGACATTATTTTTTGCACCTGAATGTTAAAAAAAAAAATTAAAAAGAAAAAAAACCCATAGCGATAAATACTAGTGGTTACCGATAGCTTCAAGTAACCTGGTCTAACAGAGCACTCCGTGCTATTTCATAGAAGGATTATGAACCGTGAAATAAGAAACCTACATGACATGATGTTCCCATTTGGAATAAGACTATTTAACATGGCTGGGATTTTTCAAGATGTCCAAGGGATATCAGTTCCCACAAGTGCTGCAGTGGAGTTTGCTGCTGACTGCTCTAAGTTTAGATAGGGGGTGTGGGCTCTGTAGTATGCATGGATTGATTCCATATGGTTTTATGTGCCTTAAGGATGGAAAGAACCTCCACTGGAGAGATTTCTTCCAGTTGTATGGATTTTATATTAGCTTAGTTTAGTTTTTTTTGTGGGGTAGTAAATGGAGGGCTAAATACTTGAATGGGATCTTGCTGTGGTTCTCCAAACTTTTCATTGATTCCACAACTTGTTATTTTTGATCATAGAATCATAGAATGTATTGGGTTGGGAGGGAGCTCTAAAGGTGGTCCTCTAGACCAAACCCCCTGCAATAAGCAGGGACATTTCCAACTAGGTCAGTGCTCAGAGCCTCAAATACTGATAGTGCAAAATTTGAGGGAGCAAAATGAGCTTGGGTTCTACCATTTTGCTGCTGGTATGCAGCCTGGAAGCTGGCTTGTTTAGAATAGTCTTTCAATACCCGTACTGTGCTTTGAGTCAAGAAACAAATCATCTCCCTTAAATAGCTGTGAATTTTGTCTCTGTTAAAATCATCTTTCTTTCTAGCCATCATCACTGTTACCTTCCAAATATTTAAATATAGAAATAGCAACAGACTTCCCTTTCTCATCCTTCCTGACCAGCAAGAAAAATATTCAGTTATAAAAAGTGGTAAACATCACATTCCTCCTGAAGGAAGTTAAAAACTCCAGAGATGGATGTACCTCTCTCTTCTGCCCATGTTTGTAGTTATGATTATTTAATTTAAGGCATACCATTTCTCTGAAGTGTAGCAGAAATTTCCACATCCCTGTTTCAACAGATTATACAGAATCTGCTCCCTGATGGCCTTCACTTCACCAGCTGCTTCATTATCTAAAGAGCACATTACCAGGTGAACAGCCTTTCCTCTTTGTGCTCATTTCTTTAAATTCATTAGTTTCTTTGTCCAGTGCTGCAGCCTGAGCCCAGAGCCAGGCAGATAACTGATTTAAATTAGCCACTCTGACCTCTTTTTTTTTTTTTTTTTTAAGGAGCTCCGCAAGGTCCCTGTTGCAGTTGCGTGCTTGAATGATCCCTGAGCCATCTAAGTTTGAAAAGCATGAAAGCAGCTAATATGGTGTGACTTTTGCTTCTGATGCTATTCATTAACATACTCCTGTTCCTGTTTGCTGTGTATTTGCCATACGCTTATTTAGGTTTTAAGAGCTCTTTGTGGGAGAAACTGGTTTTGATCTTTATTCACAAAGTGTCATAGAACCTCTAATGTTACTGCTACCCTAGTAATAATGATAGCATGTGAAAATAAGTAGACAGTGACAATTAATCTACGGGGAACATTTTTTCTTATCTAAATTGGTGTTTCTTCCCTAATCTGAAGCCAAACAAGCTAACCTGTTTCCTCATGTCCTGCACCTCATTCAAGCCTAGCCAGACTAAGCTGTTTCCTTCTTGCTCGCAGCAGCATGCTGACCAGCTGTGTGGTTGCATTTTCCTGTCATGGGCTCAGTGAAAATGGAAAGGGTAAGGAATTGCCTTTCTTCTCCACCTGCTTGGATTTTTATTGCATGAGAAAGTTGAAAGGAAACACCTGGCATATTCAGGCCTGCTTGTCTCCCACTGCTTGTTGTCTGGACTAAAGTATATTTATGTACAGAGCTAGTCATGGCTTATGTAGCCCCCTGCCTCAGAGAGTGGGCTTTTAACTTGGTTTTCTACTCTCGGAGCTTCCTTACTTTCCTGAATTTGGGTTTGAAATTTGGTTTTCAGGCAGAAGTAGGGAACCAGATGATCAGCCCTGCCAGGACCGGTGGGAGAGGCACTCTGATGTCTCTTCAGAGTTTGATCCCCTGTGTTGTGAAGGGAATATTGCTCTGAGGTTCCCATTTCAACAGTTTTTTTTCTGCAAACTCAAGCATGCTACAAAAAAAATCATCTGTGAAACATACTTACATGAATCCATTGGTTAAATGCAGCTGCTTCTGATAGAGTAGATAACTCCTGATTAGAAAGAGAGAGAGAAATGAAAATGTAAGCTATAAATAGCTGTACGAAAGTACTCTTGATGTAGCCTGTGGTGTAACCCACTGCATCTGGCCTGACTGATGTGATGTGAAAGAGGAAGTTCTCAGTGTGTGTGAAAAGTGAGAAAGTTTGTTTTATTTTTTTCTAGTACTGATACTTTCTGTTAATGGGAAAGTTGCCAACTTTTGAAAATGAGGCCATCTATTGCTTATGTGTACCTGACCTTGGTATGTAATCTGTACTGACCTCAGGTAAAGTGTTAATTTCCTGGGAACATAAACCAAATTTCTTTTTTTTTCAGTGCAAGATTACTTGACAAAAATATGTTGTTTTGCTTGGTACTTGTACAGCATCTTACATATCACCCTGTAAGTGAAGACCACAGTACTGTGAGCAGAGAGAGATGATGATATGAGCAGGCATGGCAGATAGTGCTAAGAGCCATGTAAGATTATTGCTAGTGGAGAGCTGACATGCTCATTTTTCCTGTGTTGTTAAACACGTATTTATTTCACCAATTTACTTGGTTTTATTTATTTGCCTGTTATGACTTGTTTTCATGTGATAAATTAACCATTTCCACTGAGATAGACCTCAAGGTAGAAGAACTTTGGAGGAGCTGGGTGCTCATTGCTCCCAGCTGGGAGGTGAGTGCTTAGCACTTATGCATGTTAGGCCTTTGGGGCAGACAGTTTTCAATTTATCTTAAATATGCTTCTGCCCCCTAGGCATCTTTCCAAACTATGTTTTTAACCACAACAGATCAGTTTTGTATGGGGCAAGAGTCTCCAGCAAGAACGCTGTCTGCAGATAGCACTGGTAGGAATCATATTTTTCTAGCTGTTTAGTTTATAATGGCTTTGCTATCTCTTCGGTTAAGATCCAGTGTGAGAACTGTGCACTGAGTCCTGTGCTCAGAGATGACCATCTTACTTACATCTGCAACATTTCCATAGCATATTCTACCATCTCCTTCGTATCCCTTTGGGCAGACACACTCCCAGCCATGCGAAGACTCAAACTGACAAGTTGCCTTGAACAAGAAATAGAAAAAAAAAAAAAAAGTCAAATACTCAGGAGAACAACCAAGAGTAAGGATCATCTGTAAAGCCTCTTACTGAAATCCATTCATATAGGAACATGGACTTTACAAATGATCTTCGTACTATCTACCCTGGGAGTCCTCACCCTCCTAAAAGGCAATCTCCACCAGCTGAGGGCAATAACTCCTTCACCTGCCCCCCATGCACTAAGTCTATAAGAATCCAAACTCTTGTTCCACCTTTTCTTCCTTCCTACATAAACTGAGTCCTGTTCCTTCACCTGGCTATGGCAGATCCTTCCTCTGCTGCCCAATGCTTTCTGCTTTAGTTCTGTCCCTGTGTCCTGCCTAAGGCTGATGTGGCTTTTGCCAGCACTACACAGCACAGCAGTGCCCACAGGTCTGCAGAACACATGCAGCTACTGATAAAGTTGATAGATGCCTGAGTAGAGATATGTGACTTGGGTAAACATCCCAACAGGCTAGTGCACCCAAAGTGTAATTGCTGGTAGAGAAGCAGCATTTATTTATTCCAGGCTCAAGAGAGTCCTTCTGTACAGGCAGAACTGGAAGCAATCCTTGTAGTCTGTCCTCAGTGTATGTACCACACTGACATGGTTCACATAGCATTTTTGGTGCTTGTAGCACTGCATGGAAAGCTTTGTTCTAACTCAAAGAGAAATCGCAGGCTTGGAATGGCAAGGAAATTCTACGGTGTATGCAGGAGGTGAGGTGTGATATGCATCTGAACACTTTGTTCGGGGAATGATTAATTACTCACCAGATGATGACATTTTCCATTTTGTTCTAGGCATGAGTTTATGGGTGTGCATTCAATTCCATTCCCTCGAAATCCATCCTTACACTTGCAGTCATTCTGTCGTTTCAATAAAATGCAGTAATTCATTAAAATGGTTAAAATACTGTGCATATTCTTAGATTCTTGGTGAATTGTCTCTGGTTTCCTGTGTAGCTATGTTGATTTCAGTGGAAAGACACTAATTAGTATCTCCAGAAGACCTTTGTACCTGACATCTACTACTATACTTACTGAGAAGTATTTGCTGCCAGAACACCATCATGGATGAGGGAGGGAGCACTGGGATATGAACTGAAGGAAACTGCTTTGAGTAGAAAGCACAATTTGGAAATAACCTTGTGGCTGGGAGGGAGTGGATAATTTGGGGAAGAAAACGGGTAAGGAAGCATGGCAGAGAAATATGGGCATGCACTTTTGCCAAAGGTGGCAATAAATGTGAGGGGACATACCTGACCCGGACCAATGTATATGCAGGTGGCATTTTCATGGCACCCTGTTGTGGTGGGCAGCAGGCAGTTGTTGATGGCTGAGCAGTCCCTTCCATTGCCTGTCCATCCTTCCTGGCAAACGCATGCGTGCTCTCCTGGGCCCATCTGAATGCACTCGGCCTGGGGGAGATGCAGAGGCAGCCGTTCAGGACAGCTAAGTGGCATCTGGCTGTAGGTGTAAGGCTTGTCTAAGCAATAGCAATGCTGCTAGCTGGGGAAAAAGCTTGAAACTGCAGTGAAAACGGTGACTCTTCCCTCTGCAAAACTTTCCTTACTGTCTACATTTCTGTGATGTCAGGCTGTGTGGGAATAGCACATACTTACATTGATATTGCAGCCACTTGGATTTAAAGCAGCACAAGGGTCAACTTTGCTGCAGCTCATGCCATCTCCCTCATAGCCAGGTTTGCAAACACAGCTATGGAGACAAGAGGAGGAGGAAGGCATTAAACGTGATAGGACAGCTGTAAAGTGAAGTGATTGTTTTCCACTGTAATGTGTTAGTTATAGGCAGTTTAAAATTGATAACCTTGGATTCATGATGTGAATAGTTTTAAGTTCATGAATTATAGTTTTCTTACTAAGTATTGATGGGTTAATTAAGTCGAATTAGGGATGCTTTCTCTTTATGAGATAGGGAGTGAAATTGATTCTGTGCTGATGTGATCTTTGCAAAGGTGAGCTAATAGGTCTGAATTAATAATGAGCTGGGGCTGCTTTTTCTTTCTTTCAGTGATACAGAAGGTAGCTCTCTCTGAAATACATCCAGGACAATGAGGCCCCCTCTTTTCCTGGATTGTGGCCTGTCCCTTCCCCCCCACCCAGTTTAACGCATATTGGAGGGAATTCAAGTTACGCAGCATCCCCCATTCTGCTTTCTGTGGTGACTCATTGTGAATACACTGCGGCAAAAGGCAAACCTGCTTTGTGTGAAGGTGAGCGTGAGGCAAGGCAGCTGTAGCAGTAACAGAGTTTTGTGAGCAGTCCTGTCAGGATTGGAAAGTCTGTGCTGAAGTCCACAGTCTTCTGGCACGCAAATCTTACCTGAGCTGACTGGAGTAAGCTATCTGTCCCCAAACTGTTTGAGAGTTTCATTGTTTTTCAGCACGGCTCGACCTCCTAATTCACTAGGGGACGGTTAGAAATCAGACAATCCTAAGAGCCCTTGTAGATGTTGGTAGGAAAGCAGCCTTCTGAATAAGGGTCAGATCCGTATGCCTCTATCTTATCAGTGTTCAATGTAAGGTGTAGGATAGGGCATTGAGAATTCTTAATTATCTTGCAACTCAAGGTCGATGCTGTGCATGTTTATTTGCTGCATAGCAGTATTTCAGTGGCTGATGTTTCTGCACTGCTACAAGACACTGTTTTGATCAAGCAAACAGCAAAGAGCTGCAGCATAGTTAATATTAATTAGATGCAAGTTACTGACTTACCTCACTGCACCATCGCTAACCTGACAGTCTGCGTGTGCATGGCAGAGCTGTAGGGAGGGCTCACAGGGAACAATCTGCTTATCACAGAGTATCCCTGTGTATCCAGTTCTGCATGATCTGGGGAGACAGATCCCATCACTGTCTATTCGGTTGTCGCACTTCCCATAAACGCAGAGGCACTCTGCCAGAGAGAAATGACAATGTGCAGTTTCTAGTGGTAAAAGGCATCTGTTGGGAGCATTTCTTATGAATTGGCTCCTTTTTTTTTTTTCTAGAATCTAAACTTTTGTATTTTTAGAGTCTCCATTTGGAGGACTTATTGTTTATTTATCATATCTGTTTTTTTCAGGTGTGTTTTATAGGTAAATATTTAAAATCTATTGTCTTTGCAGTGTGCTTATCTATTCATAAATTTCAAAGTACTTCAGAGAAGTAGGAGAAAAATACTGTCCTAGGCTATTAGGGCTAAAGTTATTTCATTGCACAACTTTCGGCGTACATTCAGTGATATGGGAAGCCTTTTAATACCAAGTCAATGATCCTACAAATTGCAGTGCTGGGCTAGTACAGAGAGCAGCAGCACAGACCTACTGGCACTTGCTGGGGCTGGGCTGATTAGTGCTGCTAGAAGGTCTATCAATGTACCCCAAGGACCTAGCAGGTAAGCATTCTGCAAGCCCCAATAGTGCCAGCGGTGACTAGTTAAGCCAACACATGCTGCTTTGGAGGGACTAGAGCTTAGGCAATACCACCTTTTCTTATGGAATTTGTCTCTCGGGTTTTTGTCCATGTACCTCTGAACCTTTAAGTGAGCTGTGCTTCTTGAATGACAGGCTGTTTCATAGTTAAAAAGACTAGAAATGATTTTGTAAAGGGAGATTATATTTGATGCTGTATATTCTGTAGACTCTCAAATACAGTATGGTTTGACATAGCAGGATTAAATCTGGCAGTATATAGATGATAGATCTATTCAATAGCTTATGTTTCTAGCAGAAATTGTTCAGTAAGGATGGTCAAGTGGCCCTAAACACAACCTGTTTATAGATCTAGTTGTTCGTAGGTTATGTACGTTTGTCATCGCAGGCAGAATCTCCTCTGCTGTGGGCAATGCCAGATGGGAATGGAACAGCAAAGATTATCTTTTCAGTTACTTACATGAGATAGAAATTAAAAGAACAAGCAATGAGTACGAAGCAAACGATGACCCCTGCAGAAAGCCTAGTTAGGTTGGTGAGAAGATTTTTTTCACTGACTCTGGGTTTATGATGTATCTCTTTGAAATGAAAAATGAAAGTACCCCAGGCACACTTTGCCCATCTGCCATAGAGACTGCTTAGCAAGCAGTTAACTTCTACCTTTAATGTTACTAGGGTCCAAAAGAAATAGCCCACGCTTTTATGCTGAGGAAGTAAGGCTGTACTTACCTTTATCACACTGAGGTCCGTATTTGCCAGGGTCTGAGCAGAACTGACAATGTGAGCCTTGGAATGCCTCAGCACAGATGCAGGTCCCGTTTCCATCCAGGCCATCCATGCACTGTGGTATGGAAGAGAGATGATTGATGATTTCTCTGTATAAATTGAAATAAATCTTTATTCTTCCCCCAGAGAAGAAACCAGATGCCTGTCCCATATTATGACTGTGATAGACTACCAAGAAGGACCTCAGCTTTGATGAAAAGAGGTGTTTCAAAGCAAACCTTACCTCATGCTTATACTTTGCTGCTGTGTTATTCTCCCTTCCTTTGCAATTTTAAAGTGAGAATAATGAGCTGGATCGTTATCCTGTGCTGTGCAAAGTAAAACTACCAGAGTGGGTCCCCCAGATTTGCCTGTGTGTTGTGTGTTTTGAAATGCAGAAACCTGCAATTTGGACATCTGAGAGGAGACAGATTCATTTTCTCTCCTCCACATAACTGAACCTGAAATCCATGTCCACCACTGGATGTAACTGGAGGGTGCAGGTCTCGTGAAGCCTAACATGCCTGTTGTGCAGAAGTGCTTTAGGGACTTTTGGGACACAGAGGGTCCTTCCCCCTCACTGGCAGCACAGGGTAATGCTGGAGCTTTGACTTACCTGCCCGTTTCCTGAGCAGGGTTTGGAGAAACCTCCTGGACATGGACTGCAGTCAGGTCCAAAGAAGCCTTTGCAACACTTTGGTTCCTGTGAAATAAAGCCAATATCCTCTTTTCCAGTGCCTTAGTGTGGAGACGGTGCACAAAAGACAGTTCTCCATTGCATTTTAGCCCTCTGACAAAGGCCTATAGGGGTAGCTGGTTCCTACAAGTTTTGTGCTGAACCACAACTACCTCTGCCATGACCTTGTTAAAACCAAGAAGGGTGGTGGCAGCCTGAGAAGGGGATGCACAGACCACTAGATCCTTCCCTTGTTCTTACCAGGCTCATCAGTGTTGGAAATCTCCATCCTGTCAGCCCTTAAAAATGTGCCTCTGTGTCTGCTCATATTGTGTACGCTCTCTTATTTGCCAGGAGGAGTACAGAGCAATTCAGAGGCAGGCATCTCCTTTGCATCTGAGATCAGGAACTGAAAGATATTTTTCACTCCAAGGAGAGACTGTAGAAACTAGACACACTGCTTTGATCTTCCTCCTTCCTCTCTGCACCAGTGTGGGTTTTAGCTCACTGCACAGCCCTAAATGTTTTGCTTAGCTGCATCTTTTGTTTTATTCATGAATTGGCTTCTTGATCCATTTAGTTATCAAGAGCACAAAAAGTGTATTAGGAAAAAACTGTCATCTACATGTGTGGTTCAAGGGAAATAGGAATTGGCAAAAGGTTCTCAAAGTTTACGGACTTGTAGTCTTCTCTGCTTGTTACTTAATGGTGATTGTGAAATGCAGAAGATTCTTTCAGAGCCCCAGAAGCTGGAAAGGTATAAGTGCTTCCGGAGGCTAATAGCTGCTGTGAGGACTAGACTTGCCAAAGGAAGAAAGTGGAGTGTGCTTCTTGGGAACGTTTCCCGTTTGTTGTTACCCAGTATTGTGTGAAGTCTTGGGACAGGAGGGGCTGGGACCGGGGGGAACAAGTTATTCTCTTCTTTGTGGGTGAAGCTTATGAAGCAATGACGACATGGAGGCTTGAAGTCTTATGTGAAAACTCTGTTACAGAGTATGAGTGTGCTGTGAATAACATGTAGTAGCTATAAAACCTTGATGGAATTTGCCTTGTATTTTGATTTACAGTAGCTCCTCTCAGACCCCTGTTAGAAGGGTATGGAAACTACATGCTCATCTCCAAACATCTCTCAACTCTAAAAGGAAAGTTTGCAGTGCAAAAGACAGTATCTTGGAAAACTTTTATATATGATTCATGTTAAGGAACTGTAGTTCTGTACCTTTATTGTTATATTGCAGGCTCTAGTACAGCCGGTTTTTTGGAAGGCTGGGCCTTCAATAATGCACCTTCGTTTTGAGAAAGGCTGGAACACACACAAAATGGAAGTGTTAGTATTTTTGAGCAACGTAGAGTTCTATGATACAGTCTTAATATCACAACATAACTGGAGAACAGAAAGCACCTTTCTATAGTCTTGTATTTAAAAAAAAAAGTGTGTTTTTCATAATGTGACCTTTCTTTTTGTTATTACTGAATAATGTCATACAGTACTAACTACTAGTGAATTTTTATAACATGGGGTATAAAACTCCTGTGGGTAGCCAAACTTGCATTTTGTATGTGGAGAAGCATGCAGCCAGGTTTGCTTCTCTTGGATGCAAAGCAGATGGAACATTTTCAGTCCTTTCTGAAGCTGCTTCTCTAGACAGTTGCTTCTGGGAGGATGCTTAATCAAAAGGAAATTTTTAACAGATATGAGGTCTGCTTTAAATGTATCCCTCCTCTATTTTTCACTTACTAACTCTCAAAGCGTAACTGTAGTAATTCTCATTCCTCACCTCTCTCTTCTGCCAAAGCCTATCCAACAGAGATCTTAACTTTACCCGAGAGAAGTCAGATCCCTCCCAGGCACCACAGAAGCTCTTGCAACAAAGTAATGCTGAAATTACCTGCTGACTCAATTACTGCCAAAAGAGACTGAAGTACCATCTATATTTGTATTTTATGTGGTCTGATGAATTCATATCTAGTTCTTTTGCTTGCTATATTGGCAGAGCAGGAATCAACATGTAAGGACCCCTTTCCTTGATAGATTTTGTACAACTGGGGAATGTCACTTACGATGGGCTTTGAATCCTGTGGACAGGGAGCCAATGCATGTGGTAAACAGCTTGTACAGACACCCTAGATGGGAACAATAAGAATAGTAATTTGAAAAGGCATTATACTTACTACTGAGATGCACACCTATGGGTGATATACTCTGTAAATTTTAAGTACGTCTGTTCTATGACTTTTAACTGTTACAGCACAAACAGCAGTACTGGGGCTATATCTGCTGCCTCTGATTTTTTTCTAAGTAGTTGTTCATTTCCACCTTCTCCTTTTTATCTTCATTTGCCCTTTCCCTACTCCCTTCTTTTAAGGAACTGGAAGCTTCCTAAACAGAAGATATATGTGGACATGAATGTACTGGCATCCTTTGTTCAACCCAGTGTAATATATTAACTAATATTTTCTGAGGGTCTAGTGCAGTCTGCACACTTAACTTATATGAGAATTTTTTCTTTCTTCCCTGGAAGACCATAAATTAGTTGAGTCTCATATAGAGACAGTGCAAACAAAAATTTCTCATGTATAGGTCGTGAAGAGAAAAAACATTATTTGCTTTCATATTGTGGATCCTGTACTCCCCTATGATCCATCAGTGTATAACTATTTTTGTCTTCACCTTTTGGTTGCCTTTACCTACTAGCTAATTTATCACCAGGTGGTGGTGACAGAGACTGGCAATTACAGCACCAAGCAGATAGAAACTCCTGTGTCAGCTTCAAAGGTGAGTCTCTGTAACAGCCTTTCAGTCTGGGGCTATGGTCTTTGCCTAAGCTGTGTTGCTTGTGATTGCTAATGTTTTGTGTGTGAAACAAGCTAGAATAAACCCTAAAGCCAGCATCCAATGTATTACTTCAGTGTGTTTCACAATTAGGGGACAAGTGATGGTGAACCTGAATTATGGCATTTTCCCCACAGATTTATCACTGGAGCTGCAGGGAAAGAATCAGGTGCTGATTTGGATTTAGTAGTCCCTCATGCTGTACAGCACTTAAAGGAATAAAGGACCAGACTTACAAAAGCATTTGGGCATCAAATAGTTAAGGTAGCAATGTCATTACTGTTTTAAAGGTCTGTGGGTCAGGCGTGTTTTGGCATTATCAAAGCTCTTTGATAAAATGTGTAGTGATGGCCGAAGTTGACTCAAGTTCTTAGCTTTCGTTGCATTTCTGAAAATCCCTACAAGTGTCTCTTTGCTCCTTTAGAGCTTAAAAATCTGGCAAATTGCTCTGAAAGTGCTTCTCACTGTTAGCGTTGTTCTCCCTGCTCTTCAGTGTCACTTTTTTTCCCTTCTCCCTTTCTCCACCTGTGATCCTCTCAGCCATTGATGTGTACTTGTTCCCTACTTTTCCTGAGAGTGGGAATCCTGTCTCCTCCACCCGCCATGCCTCAGGGGTACAGGAAAATGGTTCTGCACTTCCACACAAGGTCCAATCTGTCCATTTTCATGGGTTGATTAAGATACTGTTTTTAGACCGAAGTGTCTGAAGCACGGACATTCCCTTCCACCAAGTCTGCTGTGGGAGTAGTGTGAGAGGAGGTGGAGCAAGATATTGAGTCCTGCAGTTACTACCAGCATTCAGGTACACCTACATGGATATGTATGTGTTAACATAATGCCAGATGATGGTTGTTTTTTCTTTAAATAATTGTTCATAGTGTTGTTCTAGGATTGACTGATGTCAGACATAGATTGTAGGTAGGTTCCTGGCAGGGAATTCAATTTACTAGAGTGTGATTTGAATTTTTAAGGTGTTGATCACTTTTTGTATCAGAGATTGTGGCTCGATGCTCTGCATGGTTTATGGTTCTATTGCGCATACGATGCTTTGTAGTTACTGCCAGAGGTAATAGTTCTTTCCTGCCAGCTCTTGTGTTTTCTTCATTGAATTTTGATGCTGCCCAGCTCTGCTGGGAACCTCTTTCAAGGCTGTGGTTCTGGACTGTTGTAAGTTAAGATAGTAAATGTTTTGCATTACTTTACTGGAACTGTTCCTGGCCCAGATATGTGCTTGAACACAACCTAGTAACAGCTCGTTGGAGACGTATTTGCTGCAAGCTAAAAGCTCAGTCTGATGCTATTTCTGGTAAGAAGGCTAAGTATCTGAATGTTGCAGAGTGTAAAGGCCTGTACTGTGTCATCAAACTGACCAAGGCATGTCAAAATCCACCAGCTGAAATATGAAACAGTTTTGTAATTCCTAATTTGAAGAAAACTGGAAGAAAGCAGGGCTAGGGGAATTTGTGGCTTCTAGAAAGAACATATTTCTAATATTGTAATATTTTAACACAATAGTTAATTCTATGTTAACTTGCTGGCTCCTTTCCCTGCATATTTAGTAGAAATGAGAATACTGATCTGGAGTAGTTTCCCTAGGAATTGACACTGCTTAGCATGTTACTTGTATGCCCTGATGGCATTCAGGAACTGGAGAAAGAAGTTTGACTAAAGGAACAATGTATTTAAAAGAGCTACTGCAAGAACTAGGTACGTTTAAGTGGCATAGGATGTGTTCATATGAGTTCCCTTTTTGCAAGTTATTTCTATCTGTGCAGTACTGCTACCCAGGTGACTGTACGTTATTGATACATTAATTTCCAAAAAAAGAATTTATTTTTTATGGGCAATATCAGAGAAAGTATTAAAGAGGAAGCTAGAGTGCCTTCTATGGAGCAGTTGAGCTATTGATTTGTCACGATTCTCTTACCATTGTGACTTGATTTCTTGTCTCATCACACCGATGTGGTAGAATTGGAACAATTGTGGGTGGGATAAGAATTCCTGCAAGAGTATAAATGCGTCCGTTTTTTGCAACAATATCTGTTTCTTCCATTTCTTCTCCACTCACCAAGACTTGTCCCTGTGAAACAAATTATTAATACAATTTTCATAGCTTTTCATCTTCTGATATTTTAATCTCAAGAATTTCTAGTCATACTTTTTAATTGGGGATTTAATTTTTTTATTACACTTCTTTTATACAAGAAGCATGCATAAATTGGATGTTTTCTTGACCTGATCTAAACCGGCGGTATCTAAAGTTTTCCTCTTAATCTGCACTGGTAGCATGTGGTACCAGTGGCTGAAAGACTGGACAAAATGGGAAGACTAGTGATAATTTCTGACACAGATTTCAGTGGCCGTAAGCACCCTTTGGTCCTCTCTCTGACAAAGTGGTGGGGGAAAGTGACAGAGAATCTGTGGTCTATCCAAATTCACCGGAGGGAAAAAAAATTCTTTCTACATTTACTTATGCAACTGCTCTGCCTTTACAAGAATTTTCATAGATGCATCTCTTCTCTAGACTGCACATATTTGGCTAAAATATGCAAAGAGCAGAAGAGAGTTCAACATATCTCATAAGTTTGGTTTAGCAGACGTACTGGTGAATTAACATCTTTAAAAAAAGCATTCACTACATGCATCAGGATCAGAGATTATAGCATTAAAGTGAATGAAAGGATATCTATGTGTGCACTGGGACGTGTTTAAAAGAACCAAAATATGTAACAGAATGACTTAGAATAGATATTTTTTTTACTAGACAGAGCATAAATGAGGATCATTCCTGGACTTGGGCTATTCCTAAGGAAACAAAAAACAAATCTGCAAGCTGTCCTTATATATCAGTCACTTGTTTTGCATCCTTTATGATACTAATTAATAACAGTAGGTGGGAATGGCAAGCTGAAAATTTCTGCTTTATTGTAGCAAGGAATTACTCTGATAATGTCCCCCCTTCTCCCTTTTTAATTTTTTTAATTTGTTTTTTAATTTCAACTGCATGCAAACAATTGCCTAGATCAGAGGGAGCTGCTCTGAGGTTAAAGCTGCCTTTGACTTACAGTGCTGGTCCTGTTAAAGTAAATGAGCTGCTTCGCCATGCTTCTGATGTGCTCTATTGAGGTGAGGCTGGCAACTTCTAGCTGAAATGAATATAAATTGATTGAAAGAAATGTAATATCATTATCCTTTTTGAATCCAGATTGTTTTCACAAGAAAGACCACCTTTCTCTTTAAGGTGGGCAAATGACCCTATTAGCTACATGGGCAGCCTCACATTGTCTAACCTGATTGTGCAACAAAGTGGGATTAAATTTTGACTGATCTTGCTGTTTGCTGTGTGTGAAGAGCTTGTTTCCAGAAAGGATATTAATTTTTCTTCTAATTATAGCGACCAGTCTAAGTAAAGTTATCACCTTTCCCTAAAAATAGCTCTTTACATCCTGAGATCATTGTGGAAATAGCGGTGCTGGTATCCTGTGAAGGGACACGTGGAACTCATGCCTCTGCTCCCTGTGATCTGATCCTGCTCTGTACTAGGAGTGACCTCTGCCTTGGATGCGTCCAGTGGGTCCTTTCACTAAGAATACAAGCTCTTCCTTCCTGCCGCACAGCAGAGGCTGGGTTGGGTATGAATTTCCATCTCCTCTAGCCTTAGTTGCTGGTGATGTTGCTGGGTTCTCCTCTTTGTTTCCAGTAGAAAAGGGAGGGAAAACCAGGGGACTTAGAGCATAACAAACCCATCTTTCTCTGATAATGAGAAGACTAATCTTGGCAGAATTAGGCTCAGAGAGAACTTGATTTTGAAGTAACAAGTACTTTTCCTGCTACTCATTCTGCAGCCCTGCCAAGCTGCAAGTACACTCTGACAGCAGCTCTTGCTCTGCAGCAGGCTAAGGTAGTGGGTCTCAAGTTCTGGTTGAGTAATATATTTATATATATTATTTTTTCCCCCCATTTGGCCTAAGTCCCCATTACAAAAAGTGTATTTTAAAGTGGGAAGAGTTACTTTGATGTAATGTAGTGTGACAAAACACAGTTTTAATTTGCCATGATTTGAGGACTACCTCTAGCAGGGTTTTCTTTATATTAGTGACACTGAGGTGAAAGGTTTGTGTTCTCCATTAGTGACCTACATGTGAATACCCTCAGTAAAGGCACAGCTGTACTTAGCAGCCCTGCTGTTAAGCACTGAATGGAGACTGTTCTTGGGAAACCTCTGCCTTCAGTGGCAAAGGACTTGAAAATGCTCTTATGGTCTAGGTCAGTAAAGCAGCCGCACTCACCTCTGTATCGGAGACAATGTGGTATCGGACAAGCTCCAGCAACTTCCATGAACCCTACCAAACCAGAAAAGAGGTGGTTCTAGACCAAAATGAGTCACACAAACCCAACCTGGCCTGTTGAGAGGATATAGGGATGAGAATGGCATCACTAGCTGGTGCACCAGAAACCTCTGGGTCAGTGGTGGTGCTCAGCTCATGGCACACACCTTGCCACTCTGTGCCCTCACCCCTACATCACCTTTTATTTTGGCCTGGGCCTTTCACAGCCTACATGTGTGGTGTCTAGGAGACAGGACATGAATATCCACCTCCTGAGACCCACCGGCAGTCTCCCAAGGTAATAGGGTGCTTGTGGTATCTTTACTATTACCAAGAGTAACACCTTACAGGAGAGGGTTTGGGGTTTTCATAGAATCATCTAGGTTGGAAAAGACCCATGGGGTCATAGTCTCCAACCTTTCACCCTACCTGGTACCGAGGTCAGACTAACAGGTCTATAGTTACTTGGGTCCTCCTTCTGCCTTTCTTGTAGATGTGTGTCACATTTGCTAACCTCCAGTCCATTTGGACCTCCCCAGTTAGCCAGGACTCTTTCAGCACTCTGGGACGAAACCCATCCGCTCCCATAGATTTCTGTGCATCCAAGTGGCGTAGAAGGTCTCTGACCACCTCCTCTTTAATCATGATAACCTCATTCTGCTCTCCCTCCCTGTCTCCCATCTTGGGAGATCCCTGGAACAAGCCATCCCTGGCTAGATGTCCAGGGGATAGTTTGTTCCTCTACTGAAGACTGAGGCAAAGTAGGCGTTAAGCACCTCAACCTTTTCCTCATCCTTTGTTACTAAATTTCCCTCTGCATCCAATAAAGGATGGAGATTTTCCCTATCTCTCCATTTGTTATTAATGAATTTATAGAAAAATTTTTTTATTATCCTTCACAGCCGTAGATAAGTTAAGCTCTAGCTTCACTTTGGCCCTCCTAATCTTCTCCCTGCATTGCTTCACTTTATAGTCTGCATGAGAGCTCTGTCCTCTCTTCCACAATCATAGACTCTTCTTTTGTTCTTGAGGTCCATCCAGAGGTCCCTGTTTAGCCAGGCCGGTCTCTTTCCCTGTCTGCTTGTTTTTCAACAGGTAGGGACAGCCTGTTCCTGCACCTTAAAGACTTCTCTCTTGAAGTATGTCCAGCGCTGCTGGACTCCTATATCCCTCAGCATGTCCTCCCAAGGGACTTTGTCAATCAGTTTCCTGAACAGGTCAAAGTTTGCCCTCCAGAAGTCTAAGGTGGCAGTTTTACTGACCCCTCTCCCTGTTTTCCTAAGGATTGAAAACTCAATCATCTCACGATCACTGTGCCCTCCAACCTTTACTTTCCCCACAAGTTCTTCCCTATTCACAAGGAGGAGATCCAGGAGGGCACCTTCCCTGGTTGGCTCCTTTATCACCTGCGTGAAAAAGTTGTCCTCCACACATTCCAGAAACCTCTTGGATTGTTCCCTTTCTGCTGTGTTTTGCCATGTGACTGTCTGGGCAAGAGCAATGGAGCCTGGGGCGCGGGGATCATCATTGCTTTATATGATGGGAGATCCCAAATCCTGTTCCTCTCTAGGTGTCATTCTGATCTTTGTTAAAAATAGCTTAAGCCTTGATCATAGAAGTTTACTTAAGATGAACACTGGACAATGTAGATATGCATCTGCTATATATCTACATATAGAGCTGCTATCTGAGAATGTGTTATATAAAGATTATACCTCTGCAGAGAGCAGGTAGTCCAGAGCTTCAGCTTTCATATTACTCAAAGCCTCGTTACTTGGAACAAAGATTGTGTAATGCCTGTTGTCCTGCTGTAAATCCATTCCTAGGCCAGTTTTCTGTTTTGGTTTAAATAGAAAAGTGAAATTACATATTAATACTGAAGAACATCTGAAAATAGCCTTATGGAATTGTTTTTCTGTATCCTTACCTCTATCAAAGATGTAAATTGGCTGTATCTTCCATTGACTTGAAGTACTGACATTATAGTTCCCTGAAACAAGATGAAAGTAAGATTTATTTTACTCAGGAACACGGAATAAACAACAATTCTTAAGACACTTTTTGAATTAGTCCATGAGTCTCGGTCATTACGGATTGAATACATTTGAGTTGTCTTGTCTGGGTGGCTGGTGGTGTCTGGAAATGGCTGAGATGGTAGCTCTCTTGTCCTAGTGCCATACTGCTTCATAGTTTGTCACTGTCCTGAAATACTGTGTAGTCACAGAACACACAAACAGTGTATGTATGGGCAAAATGTTGTTATATATTCTTTTTCAATGAGAAAGAAAAGAGAAATAAAATTATTTGCAAAAATACCATATAAAGAAGGGAATTTTCTAGGAAGTATGCTAAGTGGTGCACCAAAAAACCCAAGGTGTCCAACATTATCAGTTTTTATAATATTAGCCTTTTGCAGGGAGGGATCGTTGCTTTGAATACAAGTATTGCCTGATACTTATCTATTGCCTGATAGATGTGGACCTGTTGGATTGAGTTCAGAGGAGGGCCACGAAGATGGTTAGGGGAGTGGAACACCTCTCCTACGAGGACAGGCTGAGAGAGTTGGGGTTGTTCAGCCTGGGGAAAAGAAGGCTCTGGAGAGACCTTATTGCAGCCTTCCTGTAAGAAAGCTGGGGAGGGACATTTTGCAAGGGTTTGTAGTGATAGGATGAGGGGTAATGACTTCAAAGTGGAAGAAATTAGGTTAGAAATTAGGAAGAAGTTCCTCACTGTGAGAGTGGTGAGACTCTGGAATAGGTGGGTCAGGGAAGCTGTAGATGCTCCATCACTGGATGTGTTCAAGACAGGTTGGACAGGGCTTTGAGCAGCCTGGTCTAGTGGAAGGTGTCCCTGCCCATGGCAGGGCTGTTGGAAATAGATGATCTTTAAGGTCCCTTCCAACCCCAGCCATTCTAATATACAATTCTCTGATGTCCATCCTTTTAGTATGTTCTGGAGTTCAGTGAGATGCACTGATAATGACTACCAGTTTCTCAAGAAACCACTCAAATGCAGTGAGGACAGCTAAATCCTCTGTGGGCCAGGTTAGCAGAAGAGCAAATGTCTGTTTGCTGTGAAAACTGTCTCGTTACCTTTCCCTTTGAATGTCGCTTCTCTGAACTGTTGCACAGTGGCTCAGCAGAGTTTGTCTAGCTCCTGTCAGTCATCCTCCTTTTCATTCAGTTAATGTGAAACTATTTTAAAAGAAAGTCTGACATTGCACATATCTAGCTTACGGCTCACCTCTTTGCTGCTTTCAAACACTGGTTCCACGTTGTCCATGGCTTTGTCAATAATGTGCAAAATCCCATTGGAAGCAATAATATTTCCCTGTAATAATTTGCTTTTCCTCCTTCCTCCTTGGATTCTAATTCTGAATTGATTATCCTGAAAGAAGCCAGGCAATGGATAAGTGAGCTCAGTATTATGGAATGACAATGGAGTATGCATGCATATTGTATAAAGTCTAACACCCCCTTCCATTGCTGACACCTGGGTTGCTTAAATCTGGGGAGGCTACAGGTTGTTTCCACTGCTTGTCATGGGAATGGAAAAAATTCCTTTGACTTTGGATCGGGATGGTGTTATTTTGTTCCAGGACAAAAGTTCAGAAGAGGAACAGGGACAGACCCTGTGGGAAGAGCATGGACCTAAAAAGGCTCTCATGCCTGCTAGTAATAAAAAACTGTCAGGAAATGGTTTAAAATGAGTTTGTACTGAAAGGGTCAACTCCCATAATCTTAACAGGCTACAGCCCATTTCCTTATATTATATGTATATTTAAATCAACAAAATGTTGCTGATTCTGCACTGTGCCAGAGCCTTCAGGAAACTAACAAGCCTCAGACAGCAATGATATTTTCCTGTTACAAATGGAGTGTGTACTCATTAAAGAAATAACACAGATCTCTTTTACTCACATGCCACCGATCTACTATAAAAACACAAAAAGTACTTTGTTTCAGACTTCAAGTAAGTCCAAGTCATTAAGAGTCGTTGAAAGGACCGAGAAAAGTAATTCTAGATTATAAAATCTAGTATATCACCTGTAGAGAACAAATTTTTTAAACTGTGGAATCAGACTGCTGGTGGTCATGCCTACAGATAGAAGATGACTTAATTTCAGCAAACCTTTTGGAGTGGTCTGTGTTAGATTGCTAAGCCAATCAGTGGTGGTGCACCTTAAAGGTCAAGTAGTATTCTTTCTGAGGTAGGCTGGAAGGCCACTTACCTTTTCTCCCTTTGAGATCTCTCCTGACTTGCCGGTCAAAGTATATATCACATTAGTATTATTCAAGCTACTGGTATTCAACTGACCAGCAATCACATGAAGCTTCACAAAGTACTGTGCTTTCTGTTTATTATTCATAAGATCCTTTATCTAGGGGAGCAGAAGAACAGAGATTTATTTCAATGCAGTCTTTGTCTAAAAATAATCTCAAGGTGAATGTTGGGTGTTGGTGACTTTTGGTTGTTTCTCTGGCTCCCAGATTTAAAAGTATCCAGAAATGTACTAGAGCAAAAAGTTCTTCTGAATCTGTTACATCAAAACACTTTTAACATAGATGAGATTTCTGAAGGAGCCATATTCCCCTCCCCAATTTAAAATCCTTTCTGTTGTTTACTTACATTTATACCTTTGAGCCCCTTGTTTGTTGGTACAAGCACAGTAAATGGTCCCAGGTTACTCAGCGGCCATTTATAGACATTTTCTTATAAGGAGAGAGGAAAATAAAGAAGTTTTTAATGGGTATTGAATAGCTCATTGCAGGAAGGGACTGTGTAAGCAGAATAAGAAATCACTAACTGTGATTATTACATGTTAATCTGAGATTCTAAAATCCAAGTTATCAAAAGATGAGATGTGGATGGGATGTGAAATCCAGCTGCTGATGTATATTTGACACAGGATGAGACACAAAACCTTCAGAATGCTTCTGACACCCTGGATTCTGTAGCACGCAGACTAGGGTGATGGACTTGAAACCAATATTTCTTTGGAGAGGTCTCTTTACAGGAAGATGGCCTCCTACTTTAAATCAATTCACTTGTCACGGGGTGAGGGCTATGCTGCTGATAAGCTGCTGGTAATGCAAATATCAGCAAACTGATGTACTGAAAGTGAATCAATTTGCCACACAGATGGAATTTCTGTTTCCAAGACAGCAGCAAAGACCACTCATTCTGTAGCTGAAGGCATTAAATATTTATAACTTTTGGCTCTTTTTCCAGAGGTTTAAAATCAGAACTAAAACTCTCTTTACATTCCTTATAGGTATGTCACATTGTATGTATGCCTCAAAATTAATAGGCTGTCTTACAAAACAATGTTCACTTTCTGCCTTAGTTTTTGAAAGACATTAATGTGGAGTGAATGTTTTATAAAATAACTTGTGCAGTTAATGTGTCTTTGTAGCTTCTGGCTAATAAATCAAATGGTACATTTATGTCCAAAACTTAATGAAAGAACATAAAATCTGGATTGTTGTTAAAAAAACAGTGGCACCCAGCAGGTCAGGCACTTTTCTGGCATGTAGGAAGAAACTCAAAGAAAACTGCAGCTGAGCTCTTGGGGCTGAGGCACTGGATTTTGGTCCTCAGCGCTGAATGTGAAGGTTGCTGCCAGGCTTTGTCTTGGATTCTTATTCTATTCTGGTCAAGAATTCGGGGTCTCCAATTGCTGGGCTCGGTGAAAATGAGTGAGCAAATTATAATAAACAGGAGAGAATTTTTAAGTTCCAGCAGTGTTTGTTCATAGCTCACACTTGTGGCTGTGCAAGAGAAGTGATGAAGACAGTTGCACTGCTCTTTTCATGAGGTGGCTGCAGTAACTGGGAAAGCCTGGAAGCTGTGAGCCATGTCAGGGCCTCCATCTCACCTCTGCAGGCAATTTGGAAACCTGGAGACTCCCCAAGCTGTGGCAGAGGTGTTCTGGTGGGGGGTCCTGAGGGTGATGGGGACCATGGATGGGATCATGTTCTTCCCTGTGTTTCTTTCCTGGTGAAAGCAATGACACTGCTTATGCTGGGAAGAGGGACACAGGTGGGAGTCCTGATGTATTTGTGGACTTCTGTGCATAATTTTAGATCAAATCTCAATGATCCAAATCAACAGGGGATCTTCCAGGGAGAGGAAGTGGGATGATCCCACTTATCCCACTATGGGTCAAAACCCATATACCAAAATGATACCAAATAATGTGTTGGAGTTGTGGGAACGTTTATCACTTCTGCCTGGAAACTCTTGCAGATTGTACGTCATGGTGAGCATAGGCAGCTTTAGGTGGTCAGAGGGAGTCTGTGACAAGTAGCGTGTGTGTTGTGTCATGCTGTTAGTGGGAGGGAGCACTGGGGGAAGATGAGGCAAGATCAACCCACCCAGCAGGGGCTGACTGCTTTCATGTGGTTGCTTACCCATGAGCAATAAGGCAGATGTCAGCTTGTCTTGCCACCGTCCTCCCACTTCGATGTTCAGATCCTGGAGACGCTCCATGATGTTTCCATAGCACACAAACCCGTTCCCTATGGAGCCCTTCTCACATGTACACCTGTGAAGGGATTATCATTTTAGCTGTGGACTGATGCCTTGTGATGTCAGTGAGCTTTTAGCTAAACCTGCCCCAGGGCTTGACTGCTTCTCTGAAGGCATTCTCAGGAAGCACCAATGCATTTTAGTTTAACCTTTGCTTCTGTAAAGTAGGTCAGCGTGTGGAGCAGCCTGGTGGCTGCTTGCCTGATGTGATATCTTTCTGTTAGCCAGGCCAGGAGGTCCCTTTGTACAGGGGCTATGTGGTGCCCCTGGCTGTGGTGCAGCCTCTGGTCCCCAAATGTTTTGGTTGCTGGAGCCCAAAAAGCCGCCAAACCTGTCTGCCTGTGAGAAAGTAGAGGCTACCCCATAAATGTGTGTGATGCCATCTCTGGAGCAGGGAGGAAATTGTTTGAAGCCTCCACTTACTATCTGGGACTCAGCAGGGTTAATGGTGGTTATGTATGAAGGGAGTGATGGCAGCTCATAAATCCTTGTGGTAGATGTATGGAACTGGTAAGAAAAGGCAGGCAGGCATGTCAGTCCTTTCAACAAAGCAAAGTGCCTGTTTGTTATCCTGCCATTTAAGTAATGTGACCATTTTGGGCAATGGTACTTGTACTTTAACATTTTCTTTTTTTCTGAAGGTGCTGGAGCATGAAATGCCATGCTTTTTCAGATGTATGCTTTATGCTGTTGCACTCTCTCTGCTGGAAATAGCCTCTCATCTGTAATACCCTGGCTGTTCCCCGAGGACTTCAGCCTCTGAGTTGTCACTGATGTATGGTTGATGCAGTCCTCTGTTTGTCCAAAGCAGACTTAGGTTGTGGTGGCCATGAGAGTGAGAGGCAATGCCTTGAGATGGGCTCAATGTCCTCACTACTTGGGATGAGCTGCATTGGAAGTATCATGTTGAAGCCAAGGGAAAATCTAATTGAAACTTTTGGAAGAACAAGTTTCAGTCCTATGACGGAAGGACATGCCTCATGAAAACTGAATCTTATGGCCGTGAAAGACCTCAGCATTGCAAGAGAGGCAGGGGGAAAAAAAATTGGTTGTCAATGTGATCGACAAATGCTTACTATTAGGTGCTGATGGGTACAAATGTTTGTGAGTTTCAAAGAGCAACTAGGACTTGAGTGTGCCTTGACCTTGTGTCCGCCTATTTACCAGGAGAGCTGGTTAGTGCTTTCTAAAATATCTGGACTCTTTAAGCCTTCCTCAATGTGAGGGGGCTCTGGTGTCTGATGGTTTTGCAAATTTCAGCTCTTTCTGTTGCAGCCTCCAGAAAAGCAACCCCCACTTAGCTGCTCCTGGGGCACTGGCTGGAGGTGTCAGCTCAGTCATTGACTCATCTTTGGTGATAAAATTAAAGTGGGCACTTGTCAACACATAGCCTGCACAGAAAGAAACCCTAACTATATTTAGAAGGCTAAACAACTCTATGGTATGTGTTGTCAGACGCTGGCTTTTAATAGTGCTTTTCTTTAAGTCTCCAGGATGTTCAGTATTTGTACAAGCCCTATCCACAATGATTCATCTCTAGGGACATTTTTTATAAACCCATCTTTAGAGAAGAAACATTACTTCATGCAAGAAAAAGATGCTCCTTATATAACTAATGACCTAATAGTTTTCTGGTTCTTACAAATACACAACTGCCACTCATACCCCACAGTAGTATCAACCTGATGCCAAATCATCTGTTTCCCACATATGGTTTCTACCATGGCTGTGTCTCTGGTGATCCCAATATTATTTGAAAATCCCTACAGTTCCTTCAGTCTGAGGGGCTGCATTACAGACCCAGAAGGGTAGTGGGATTTTGACCAAGAGGCTCAAGCTTTGACTCCTCCTGGTCACAGGTAAAAAATAGCAGTATCTTAAATTTTTAGGATGGAATTCTGCTGGTGAACCCCCTTTGTAAGGGGATCTGTTGGGTGGAGAGTATTACCGTTGAGCACAGGTGAAGGGTTTAGGGCTGCGAGAGAGGAGCAGCTTCTCTTTGCAAGCTGACCCCTTTCTTCTGATATAAGTATTAATGTACATAGTCCCCTTCTGAACAGAGAAGAAAAAACCTAAAACTTCAAAGAAGCTGAGGAATAGTTTAGTAGAAAAAGAGAAACTAGGCTTGCAGAGTATGTGTCAGGTAAAGGTTTAAAAATTAACCTCTTCTCTCTTTTTCAACGAATGATCATAAAGAAGCAGGTGGTTAAGCACAGTAATGTTTTTGGCTAACATTGCCCGGGGTCACAGTGAACTGCAGAAATACCTGTGTAGTTTGAATCTTGTTTTCTGAGGACAATATTGCTTATAACTGAGTGGGTGTCCAGTAACATGGTTTGGATTTAACTGCCAAAGGAAAGCATTTAGCAATTCTAGATTAGCACCTGTTGCATGGGATTAGATCCTTCGAGCTGTCTGTCCCCTCTCTCCTTCTGATGGAGTAATTTACTCCTTGTGGCTAGGCTTGGGAGTGACTAGAGCAGTTTTGTCTTAGCTCTGTCTAGAGGATCTGGTTTGCAGCTCATACTGCATATGGCTTTATAGGTTTTGCTTTGAAAGCACTGCATGCTGTACAGGCTGGATGCCTCTAAGGAGGAACAGTTTAACAAGAAACTGCTGGACTGTTTAAACTTAGTAGGTTGATATTTTCATGGTGTGCTGTTTAGACAGTATATGCAGGACTGAAATAGACAGGAACTGTCACTAGCTTGATTAGGAGGGGGAAGAGAATTACAACTCCCTGGAAAAGGGGAGCTTAGCTTTCTGTTTCTATTTTACCTGAAGCTCTTATTATAGAGGTTTGGTTTGTGAAGCTATTAATTTTTACACTGAAGACCAAGTAAAAATACAAGTTGGATTAAAAAAAGCAAATCATTGAGTTTAGCTGAGGGAAAGTCAGCTCTGCTTGGAAACAGGAGAGGTTATGGTCTAATATGCAGTGTAATTCTGCACCAGTTGAAGCTTCATAGCTTTGGGCAAGGCTAAACATAATTACTGTGCTGAAGCAATGCTATAGAAAGTGTCAGCAATCACTCAGGAAAGATCTATAGGGGAATAGAAAACAGAGACAATCTTGATTTTTTTTTCAGGAGGTTGTTATGATCAAAAACTAAGTTGTTCTTTTCTACATCTTTGTCTGTATAAGAGTTTTATTCCTACAGAAATCATTTGGTTCTGGAGAAAGTAAAAGTGACTTTATATGGGGGAAGTTAACAGCACAACTATGCATTTAATACACCTAAAACCAAAAGAAATTAAACAATGCAAGTTTGTGGCCTCTGTTACAGTTTTGTGTGTTAGAGGGAGTAAATCAGCTCATGAAAACAAACCCTTGCAAATACACTTAGAATGTGAGATGAAGCCAAAATGGTGTCTGTCACTTATGAGAAACAATTTACTGTGTCCACATTTACCAATCAATGATTTTACTTGCAAATATTGTCTTTCATAAATGGATTTTTCTTAGCTGGATACTATTCAGTATGTTTTCAATTTTTTTGCCAAATAGTTTTAGCGTGCTTTGAATCCAATGTCTTTCTTCTGTATTTGTTTTTGTTGTTGAAAGGCACTGAATGGACAATGTGCAAAGCATTTTGATTGCTTTCCCCCATCATAAATTTTTAACTTTCCTATTCTAAAATTCTCAAAACTTCTTCAGCTGTTGAAAATGGAGTTACATCAGTTAAACACTGACAAACTAAGACATAAAAGTCCCCATTTATGTGATGTGGAGTTTGATTTTAATTTTCAGCTCCTGGTGTGCAGTATAGTAGTATACTAAGTATAGTATAAATATATATGAAATGCAGTTTGAGTAGTATAGTGCACAGTAGATATGAACTAGGGGATATTCTAGATAAACATGTTTTATATTCACAATAGCTTAAAAGTGATGTTGGTATTGCACTGTATGAGTAAGTTACATGATGAAGCAAGAGCTGGAAGCAAGAATTCTCTCTGCCTATGTAGATCTATATGAAAAATAAGTTGTTCCCAACTTCCAACTAATGGCCTGTCTTGTCTGTCATGTTCAAACTCTCAGCTTCTGAAAACTGTTCCAGGGACATCTCTTTAAACCTAGTACTAGCCATCACTAGGCTATAGGAACAAGTAATCCAAATTGTTTGGTTTAAGATAACATTGTTATGTTTAGTGTTAACACTTCCTTTCTTCCTAACATCTGTGCAGCAAATTTCTGTACAGGAAAACAAACTCTGACAGAGGTTGGGCAGTTTCCCATGTGCTTGTCTCGGGAGGAATCTGCCAAGGTTGGTGTTGCTTTCACAGTATGGGGTCAGATTCCCTAGCATTAGTATACTGAAAAGAGCCAGGGATCCAGTGCTGTCCTGTGATAATTAATGCTGATTAATTTTTAGCATGCTGCCTGGCTTGTTTCTGGCCCACACCAAGTAACATTTTCCCAGGCAGTGCCCAGGCACAGCTGAAGGGATAGCATGTGCCAGGGACCTCTGCCAAGAGGCAGTTACTCCCTTTTGGAAGAAGAGGAGACTTTAGCTGCGAGCCAGACCATGCTGCTTGTCCTGAGAAACAGAAAAGTGGTCTTGGTCCTTTTTATTTACTAGTGTAGAAAAGACCTCTGAATGCTATAAAAATAAAACTTAGTGGGTGTTAGCAATTGGACTGACGAAATCAAACACTACGTTGGTTGACCCTAACCCCATTAAATCTCATAATTTGTCCTTAATACAGAAGCCTTTAATGATAACTTCAGGATGTGCTCATCCACTGGATTTATTTTCCTAGGGGGAGGAAGGAAAAACTGTGTGAAAGCAAAGACTCACATAATCTGTCCTGGTGCAACCGTTGAGCATTTAGCTTTTTTATGGCAGGTGTTGTTTGTTTCACAGATGTCCATCATGCTGCATCCTTTCCCAGGTACAAAGTTTGTGTAATGCTCTTTGCATTCACAGTGAGACTAAATCAAAATGATAGAAGAGAAAAATTAGCTATGCACAGAATGTGTATTTCATTGCATTTTCTGGATCTAGGGTCTACAGACACTGAGCTTCTAGAGCCTTACTTAATCATCTCTGAGTGCAGATGCAAGTATAAAACTTACCCATATTTATACAGCTCTCTTACAGGTTTTATCTGCTTTATAAAACTACTGACACTCAGATAAATTTCATTCAGATAAAGCCCTTTAGATTAACTTCTGTGACCACAGAACATTTAAAATCATTGTGAGTTGGCCAGATTTTTTACCTCTGTTCCCACAGCCCTCTGCCTCCTCAAACGGGTGCTGGTGGATGTTATTAATGAGCAAGGTGTATCAGCACTTCCATAAATGTGAACTGCAGCATGGCCCTGGATGACTGACTCCCTTTTTAGCTCTCCAGGGTGTCCAGACAAAAGATGCATGACATTCTGAAGTCTTGCTTTCTTGGTAGCCAGAGTTTTACACACAGAAACCTGAGTGAGTTCCTGACAGCATGAATAATGTGCAGCCTTTTTATGGTACCTTTCATTGGTAGTTCTCAAAGACTCAGATTTCTTTTTTCCTAAATACATTCACTGTTGGCATTTATTTGTGGTACCTGTGTAAGAATCCTACTGGTCCTACAAGCCTCCTCTGTTCAGAGAGAGAAAATTTAGCTGTGAGAAACTTCATTTCAGTGCCTTAATTTTTGGGAAGGCAAATCCGAGTCAAAATATTATAGCAAAAAAATTCCCACTATTGCCATTTCCATTTCAGAAGGAAAGCATCTCATACGTGAATAGAAAGGGAGGTAAAGGGACTCATTCCTTGTCACCAACAGGGCTTCTGTCAAAGCTAGGGGTATAGCTTGGCTTCCCTGAAGCCTGTTCCCATACCCTCGTGGCTTCTTTTTGGAGAGAAAGCATTATTCCTTCCTAGGCAACAGACATAGGAAATGTGTGGGGCACCCGTTCATCACTAACCTTTCCTGGGCCATCATATATGCAATTGGTAGACTGCACAGGACAATTCCCATATGTTGCTTGGCAAGGGTCTATGGGTAAGCAGACTTGACCATCACCTCTGTAGCCTTCTTGGCAAGCGCATTTATGCTGATTTGGTCCGAGGTAAATGCAGTCAGCATTAGGATCGCAGACTTTTTTGGAGCATGGGTTAATAGCTTGTGAAAAAGGAAGTACATGAATTATTCCACACTGTTCTGAAAGAAGACGAGGATTTGCCAGAGCACCTCCATGCTAAACGAATCCTGGGTAGACTAAACTTCTCATAACAGCCAAGTCTGAAGTATTGTGGCGGCATGAAGACAGGAGAGAGGAATGTGTTTATACTAACATAGCAACCAACTGTTTGCTTTTGAACAAAACCGATCTCTTAACTTGGCAAATTGAGTTATAAAGCGATTAAAACATGTAATGTGCTAATTAAAACATCACAACTATTTCCTTGTTATCTGGTGGCTTTTAACTAGAGAAGGTCAGGTGGGTGATATGAGGTCTGTACAAGCTTTAAATGGATGTTAGTAGTTTGGAAAATATTTCTCAATACAATAGGCCTTTGTTGCTTTCTTTCTGGTAATTAAACAATATAATGTCTTCTGTTCAGCTGTAGTTTCAGGACTGGACTGGAAGGTCACTAGTTGTTTCCATGAGTAGGGTTTTTTTTTTGGTGTGTTGTTTTTTTTTTTGACAATGGCATTGTTTGTTCTTGGTCTCAATCCATCAGTGTTTGGAGAGTATCTTCTCACACCTTCGTGTCCAGCTTAGGATATGGTCAAGTACACATTGTAGCCAGAAGGCGAGAATGTGTCAGGCCCTGGACTCACCTGTCTTCCCCTCTCTTCCTCACTTTCTTCCCTCTCAGCTGGGACTGAGAAAGGTGACAATGTTCAGCTTTGCTCTTTCAAGCCTTCTCTTCTGTTCTGGTGTGAAATCATGCATATACATGTATTCACATGCTCAAATTGACCATAAGCAATGCCACCTCCAAGCAGAGTTTAGGGCAGCCACTTCTATCCTCAGTTACTTAGCTGTGCTGGAGCTGCTTGTTCTCTGCTTCGCAGACAGGTGATTATAAAAGACATTAGCTTAAGTCACAGGTGACCCTAGCATCTAAAGGCACTGGGACAGAGGACCAACATCCATATGGGCTGCATCAGTACAATCCCCAGGAGAGGCAGGGTTACTAGCATTCTCCTTCTCTGCTGGTTGCTGCAATTTCTTTGTGTCTTGCTTGGCTATGCCACCTACTAGAAGAACCTCACATTCCCTGAACAGTGACTTTTGGTATCTTGCTCTCAGATGTTTAAGCCTATTGAAAGAGTATGACACCATAGTTAGGACCAAGATGATGGAAAACAAATATTCCCAGACAGGATAAGAAGTATTGTATTTGTGGCCTGATCCAAGCCAACGTTTGCTAAATAGTATTTCCAGCATCAGATACAGCAGTTTTCTTCACTGCAATTAGTCTAGAAGGAAGAGCTGTTGCTGTAAGAGATAAGTAAAGGAAAGACAATCTGGACTTTTGTAATGCAATTAATTTGAACATTCAATAGCAAGTAGAGGAGTCTATAAAGACATCCTTAAGCTAGACTTTTACCATTAGCTGAGATACTATTAACTTTGTTTTATGAAAAATAGGGAAGATAAAATGAACTTTACTTGTCTGTAGAATTTATGCTTAGTGATGAAGCTGAGCCCCTATATGATTGATATTCAGTAAATACATGCCTTGGTTCCTGTTGTTGATTTTTATGGAAGCAAACTATGAGGTTGAACTTCAGCAAGTAGACAGATGTGATAAGAGTGGATTTGTAAGCACTGGTGACCCAGGATCCACACTGGGTATTTCAAGGGGGTTTACTAACTTCAGACTGGTTGCATGGACTGAAGCTTGTTAGCAATTGGTCTGATGTGCTTCTGAAGAACATTTTAGGGTTTAGCTTAATCTTAAAGGAATCTATTTTGTGCACATGAAACTGCTTTGGGATATGAACTCAAGAACAATTAGATGGTGAGATTCGGTTCAAAAGCACACTCGATATCCAAGTATTATAAGTATATCTGAGTAATACAAAGAGCTTGGTGGTCATGAAATTACTTACGTTCGCATTGTGAACCATCCCCGTGGTAGTTGGGCAGACATGTGCACTGCAGTTGTCCTCCATCCTCGCCCGAGGCAGTACATCTGGAGTTTGCAGGGCACCGTAAGGCCTCGCATTTGGCTATTGCTGAGGGACAGAGGGCAACAGGTTAAGCTCTGTCTGCATATTGTGCCAGGAGACACTGTGTTCTGCAGTATACTAGCTGAAAGTACCTCTGATCTAGGGACCATCAATCCCATTGCTGTCATCATTTTTTCTGGAACCTGAAGTGGTGATGATGGTTATGGAAGCTCACCCATGGGGGTTGAGGTTTGACATATTTTTGGTCACTCTAGAGTGATGAACCTGAGACTAATTTTACATTCAACTTTACCTAACTGTCTAAGAGCTGTGGAATATAACTTTATATAGAAAACAATCTACTTACGCTGGTCACATCTGAGTCCTTTATATCCAGACAAGCAAGTGCATCTTCCATCTCCTGTAATTCCGCTGTTGCATACTCCATGAATGCAGTCGCAGACTATATGGAGATATGGATTAGCTTTACTGAATAATAATAGTGTTTGGAAAGACATTGTTACTGGTTACCCATAACAAATAGTGTCCTGGCCAACAGCTTTGGCCAAACTAAGCTTTGATCCGAGTTCCTGAATCTATAGGCTTCCATAATGAGAAGATCAATACTCAAAGTTGCATACATCAGTAAATAACATACTGATTTTTGTAGGCTATTAATAGTCTGGGGCCTGAAAATGTTCGGGGCACAAACTGTAAACACCAAACTGATTAGCTGGTAATACCACAGAGCTTGTAAAATTTGACATACAGACTTGAGCCAAAATTGGATATAATGCGTAACCAAGACCATTTTTACAACTGTTAACAAATTGCTCATTTTTGCTTCAGTTCTGTTTGTCTCTCTCAAACACCTCCAGAAGAGATGAATTTTGTGACTTCCCCCACCTCCCTACAGAGAATTTCTTTAGTGAAAAGGATAATTAATCACTGTGTAGGTCTCAGGCTTTTTACTTCTCCTGTTCCTGTATTCTGCCATTTCTGGTTACAAAGCTTGTGATGTTATGAGCACAAGATGCTGTTTTAAGAGTCCAGGCAACTATAAAACCCTTTTGCGTGTGGCTTTTGAAACCTTAAGCACACTGAAAAAAACTTTATATAAAGAACTATTTCAATTATAGTAATGATTTTTTTTAATAGGCCTTTTACAAATACACTTGGAAAAGCCTTTAAGATGTACAGAACTGTATTGCTGACTCCATGTTTAAGCTGCAGTGTTGTAGTGTATCCTCTTCCCATTATAAACATTTCCTATCTTCATGCAAATCACCTACACTAATTAATAAGCAAAATTCTACCTATGTTAGTAGTCTTAACATAAAAAACAGGAATGTTTTTTAAGGTATTGCTGAAAAGCAGTTAGTCACAAATGCATAGTGTTTATTAGGCGCTTAGAAAACCTAGAGGAGCTCAAGTATGTGGAAGCTGAAGTGTAAAATGTTGCTTAAATGAATATGCAGTTGAGTCCTCTGGTAGCTTCTTGGAAAATAATTACTCTTATGATATTGAATTCATTCAAGTACCCTATTTTCATGAAAATGTGTGGATTACATTTCTGTGTATCAACACTGGCATCCAGTGGACAGCTGGTGGAAAAAGAGCCTTTGAGTCAGCAGTGGTGTAGGATTAGTGTAGAAAGGTCAACACATATTATTTAGATTGAGGACATTTTGTGAATCTTTTTAGAAGTACCTTTATATAGATCTTGAGGGGAAAAAATAGTTTTACTTGGAGATAAACAACTATTACCACTTAAGAAAGAGATGTTTCTTAATTTATATATTTTATTTTTTTTTCCAAGCAGTTTTTTGGTTTCTCAGTTTAATGCTCAGCAGGGTTCAGGACAGTAAATAAAATACTAGAAAATATTATACAGATACATCCACTTGTGATATGTATACATTTTAAATAGTGCACATAGCTCTGATCCTTCTCTCAATGTCCCACTTCTCGTAATACAAGTATGGGAAATCACTGAAATCATCAACCAGCCAAAACTTAAATCCATCCTTTTTCATCCTTCTGACTGGATTATGGTGCTCCCTGGGACAGAATACTGGGGAGAGCAAACAGAAATGGGTCTCGGAGACAAGGTAGACATTTTATAGAGGATGGGCCCAGGAGGAGCCTTTAAACACTGCAATTTGAATGTAATCTCTGGCTGCCTCTACTTTTCCTCTAAATATCAACTGTTGGGTTGCAATATGGGAAACCAGGCTAGAAGGACTTTTTGCTTGATTCAAAATGGTCTTTTTTGAGTCAGATATACTGATTTAAACACCATGTGACTATTTCATGCCTTAATACAGATGATCCAGCTTGCAGATGTATTTAAAAACCATATTAAAATACTGTAAGTCACTATAAATTATGCATTTGATATGTTCCCACCCACTATTTTAAGTACCATAACAATCTCCTGTATTTAGATCAAATAAATGCAAATCCATAATGTAGAGTGTAAAGTGGCTAATACCATAATTGGCGAACAGGGGAGCATGCCTGCAGGAACACAGAGATGATCTCAATCCCTAATTTATCTGACTGTTGGCCATAGCAAGGATATGCAAGATGAGGTTAAGATACTTTTGTAGCACTACACTGAGAGTGTTCTCTGTACAGTCCTGAGATGAATCCAGCTTCACTGTGAGTGAGGAATTGAGTAGCTACCTATTTTCTTTCCCTGTTGTACTCCCTGAAGCAGACACCAGCTCTTGATGGGAAACCCTTAGTCCCTCTCTCCATTTTGCTGTGATTACTTAGTGTCTGAATACAGCTTTCAGTCACCTTCTTTTCTCCACTTCAATAAAGCAAGCTCAAACTTACCTGATGTACAGTGAGGACCAAATAAATTGTCTTCAGCGCATTTTTCACAGGCTGTCCCACCAAACCCTTTCTGTGAATTACAGAATGGAAATGAAAACTTAAGTTTCTCATCTATCTCTGTACAGACAGATGTATGCTTAGCAGCCTGAAAACAGCATCTTTAGCCGCCTAAAGAAAACAACACGAAAGGCTCAATCAGCAAATCAGAAATGACTACCGCAATCTAGTGAACATTGTCTTTCGAATGACTTCCACCCCCCCCTTCTGACTTTAAAAAAAATATTTTTTAGATCTTACATTTCACATCAGATGTTATGAATATCAAGTGAACTATAAGGAACAGTAATCAAGCCTAGTGCCCAAATCATTCTTACAATTGTTAGATTCTATTTTCTGACTACTTCTCACTCTGTCTCTCTTTTTTTATTTTTTAATTTTTTTTTAACATGTCCCCAGAAGGTGTGCTTTTGATGCAATGGAAAGATTTACCAGTGGAGGGAAAAGTAGAAAAGATTGAGTTCTCTCTTTTATTATTATTTTTTTAAAATGTTTGGATGAATTTATTAGGCACTGCACTTTGCACTCTCAGCAAGGGAATGCTGTATTGAGAGCATAGTCCCAAGTGAAAGAACTTTCGAATTAGTACAAAAAGTCTGGAGTAGTATCAGACCCTAAAAAATAGAACAACTCAAAATGACTGTTTCAGGAAGGCAAGGTAGAAGATCTTTTTAATAATTCCACCCAAATATATTAAAGGAGAATATCAGTGTGAAGGGCAGTGCAATCCAAGCAAAATAAGGAGCTCCAAGCAGATCATCCCTATTATTTATTTATTTATTTTTATTTAAAAGAAAGAACCTACCAACCTGACAAGTACATACTCCATCCCCATTTATACCCTGGGAACAGCGTCCTCTCCTGTTGCATGTTGACTCGGCTCCTCCTGGACAGGCTAGAAATGAAAACATTTAAGCCATTACATGGCTCACTCCGACCCTTATGGCCCCCTTGCATATTAAGCGTGGCAGCCTTGGAGGCTTCAGGGTTTTGGCCCAAATAAGGAACTCAAGTGACAGCTGGTGTTCTGCAGCTGCCTTAATCTCTTCACTACAATGTCATCAAAGACCATCAGCCTCTGGGGACTTAAGCTAGTGACTGTAATCAAAGGATAGCACAAAAAATGTTTTTCTTGTTCTAAAGTACCATATTTATTTTGTCCCTGCTCATTCAGCTCTATCTTCAGACACTCTAAACTGTTAGCTGTTTTGATAACAAGTAGAGTTCACCAACCACTTCTCTATGTTAATAAAACCGATTAAAAATTTGCTGCTAGAATTATATTTGATGCTTAGAGTTTAACCTCCCCCCCCCCCCCCCCCCCCCCCCCCCCGACTTTTCTTTTTGTGGAGATGTTTTTTTTTTTCCCTCTCCCTGGGTGCCCTGACGAAACTATTTTTCCCTAACGTTTTTTTATGTTTTTTT
>JANHFX010007119.1:0-29341 GCA_027560015.1 Chloroceryle amazona | reverse complement strand
GCTTTTTGCAATATGTATGAGCTAATTAACTGAGAGCATAAAAGCATGTAACCAGCATCTAATAAACGAAGTTTGCCAATCACCTCTATGAGTGTGGACTGCTGCTTCCCCCCGCCGCGACAGCCTGCTAACTTCAGACAGTGCAGTGAGTTAGAACTGGGCTGAAAAGTAAAATCACTGAACAGAATTAGTTGTGTTCTCACTCAAACCAGGACAAAAGCAAACCAAATCATTTGATGCTTTTACCAGATTCAGTCCAACAGTTTCAAGGCAGGTGACAAGACAAGTCTGAGGTGAAACCAGGTAGTAAGTCTACAACTCAGGCACAGCAAATTGGGTCCATGGCCAGGCATAGGCATGCTATGATACAGCTAGAGACAAGCAAACCTACAGCACAGATCAGAATTACAGGGACTAACAGCTCAGGACAGAGCTTAAATGGGCCTGCTCTGATGAGCAGAAGGAGTGGACAAAACCAACAGATGAGGTTGTCCAAGGCCTCTTAGTGCCCTCAGGGCTTTGACATGTCAGAACTGTCAAGAACTGTCACTACCACTGCACAAACAGAAGATAATGAGATTTTGGACCCTGAAGTTGACTGCCTCTGAGTCCACTGTAAGTCTTAGAATTTCATTATATGTTTCCCATGGTCATCCTACCTCTTTCTTTGTATAGCCTAGCTAGAAATAATTTAAGCAAGTGCCTCTTCGTTATGAATTTTTTTTTAATGAGACATTGTTTCCTCTGTACCATTCAGAACTCATTCTCATGAAAAAACCCAAATATTTTATTAATAAACTATAGCCTGGAACCCATCACAGTATTATGAGCATGCACAGTAGGTACATCGTTATTGTGTCTTCATAGTAGCCCTGAGGGGAAGGAAACATAGATTCAGAGAAACTGCACTATTTGTCTCATTTCAAGCTGCAAGTACTTGTTACAGTCACAAATCAGAAAAACGTATTTAAACCAGGCAATACAGTCTCACGAAGGAATCCAAGAATAGAGGAACACAAAGGAGTTATTACCTTCAGGTAACTTAATTTACTAATTTAACAAGCATCCTTACAGGAACAATGAAGAGGCAAGGCTGCATACTAAGTGTACTAATTAGCATTTAATTTCCTTGAACAGGACACCGGTGTGGTCTCACACGGCCCCCTGCCTGGATCACACCATACCTTCAAACTCTGGCAGTTCTCCTGCCTCTGTTATTATATTGTCCTGTTTCATACACAAGGCAGACACATCTAGTATGCTGAATTCAAGAGGAAAAAAAGAGGATTTTTGCAGTGAATATTAATGTTCATGCTTCTGAACTTTATGTGCCTGAGTCTACTCATAACATTTCCTTTGTATGGCATTTGTAAGTCTTTCTTCCATTTTAAAAGAGCACAGATCCTGTCACAGAGGGGATGGTCACAGACCCCATCGTAAGTAGATCTCTTGCACACTTGTTTGTCACTGAAGATAATGGAAAGACTAACATCAGCAGCTGGTGTTATCTTCTATTTAAATCAGCCCTCATTCCACAGATGCTCATTGACAGCGGAGGAATGATAAAACTTGGTAATTGTAGGCACCATTAGTCTTTCCAGAGTGGAAAGATACACTAATTGCCACAGGCTGTCATCCCATCACAGTCTCTTTTCCAGTCTGTGCTCCTCTTTCTTGTATACCTTTTCTGTCTCAGCAGCCCGAGGGAAGAAAATGAGAAATAATGTTGCATTGGGAGTCTGATGGAAGAGTGTTTGAGCAGTCGGCGATCTTAAGCAGGTCCTGACAACCATACCGGGTCTTGTACTTGATATACCCGAATGCTTGCATGAGTGACTGTTGCATAAACTTAGACATATAATAATAGAGGACAACAGGCTGGAAGGCTCTGGATATGTACTGCTGCTGGATACAGTTCCTAGATATGTTTACCAAGGCAGGCTCTGATGAGCATAAAGAAAGAAACCTGTCAAAACAGTATGTATAGATTTGTTTGCTACACTAGATACAAGGACACATGGTATTGTGTGGGACTGAACCTTGCCATGGATGGGATCTGTGCAGTGTGCTGTGGCTATGCATCTGGCATCTCTTCGATGATGAAAGAGAACAGGGTACCCAGCACCTGAAAAAACCATAAGATTTACTCAATAACTACATTTCCCTTCCTATTTCTATTATGATGATATTATTAAAGCAGTTTTGTTAACACCATTTTCTGCTGTGCCTTTCCTACTGAGATCCAGAAAGAACCCTGTAACCCTTCTGGTGCAGAGCAACTGTGCAGCTGATTGTGGAGGAGGGGAGTTAGCAGTTCCTTTATGAAACATATAAATAGTTCATATTGTTTACATAAAGAACTTTGATGGGACAAGTCATTTAAGGCTTTGAGTGGTAGAGTGTCTCCTGTGATATGTAGTTGTTAAACTGTACAGTGAAGGAATGGTGAGAAACATATGTGTTGTCATTCCACTCCCCCATGACACTTTCCATCTTTTGCATACTGAAGGGGAATAGCTCCAACACTTTGTGGGGAGTTTGTATCATACACCGTTTAATGGAGAAACTATTGCAGCATTTGCATCTAAGCTGAGCATTGTGTATAGCTCCTTTATTCATAAAAAAAACAAACAAAAAACAACCCAAAAACATAAGAGAAAAACATTTTTGCTGTACTGCCTGTGTGTTTTATTCTTCCTATTACTTACAAAGCACTTTCAGGACAGATAAGCTGATATTCTACTAGTAGAACATTGAGTCCTACTACTAAGTTGAACTCCTGTGAATACAAAGCAAACCAGGCTTTTCACTCCAATCCATTGTTCTACTACCAGGGAAATCATCATCAGAGTTCATTAAATACATCTTTCGATTCCAGTGAAGACTATTTGTAACCCTTATCAATAAAACAAACAGAAAAAAAACCAAACAACTGGGAGACTGAGTTATCACCTACAGGAACTTTCTCTCTTTGCCTCTCTCTCTTTTCAGTCTTACTCTCCTGTTTTTTTTCCTTCCTAGTAAGAGACTTTCTTTTGATTCAGCAGTAGATTCTTCTCATGCTGAGCTCTCATCAGTAAGAAGATATGCTGATACAATATATATCCAAATCTTAGCTGATAATTGTCAGTTGTAGTATGAGCATTCAGACTATGCTTTCAGATTATCCAAGAAAAAAAGAAAGCTCTCTTAGGAATTCAACTTTTCTTATAGGTTCTCTACAATAAAGAGAAATAACTCAAGGAGCTCAAAAACTCTTAGATAAACTCATCCTAGGCGAAGATGAGCTTGAGTTACCCTGTGAAGTCATGTGTTTTATCCTGCACATTCCTACCTGAACTGAGTTCTGTGCAATTGAGGACTCTTCCACCAGGGCCAGGACAATATATGGTGTCTCCATGGAAATGATGTATATTTTGTACTTGTCTTCTGAGAGTAGATGGTGGTTAAGTGTTCTTCAGAGTAGCCCTGCAATTAAAAGTCCTAAAAAAAAAGTTTCTAGAACCTTGTATCCAATCACAAAGCCTTTCAGAAAGCAAATGTTGGAAAACATGGCGTAATTTCTTTAAAGAAATTGGATATGGATTGTTTTGGACAAGTTCACAGGTTTTCAGCAGAATTTTCTTTCAGACATTTGAACAGTCAAATACAGTGCATATAAATGTTCTGAATTATTTTACCCCCTTGAGAAAATACTATCAGAACACAAAGCAGAAGAATTAATTTTGCCAGCTTCCTATCTGGTAGACCTTGTTGCAACAACGAATCTGGATGAGACTTTCGCTGTAAGATCTGTAAAAATGCAAGATCTGTAGAAAAATTACAGGTACAGGGATACAAGAGATTTTAATGAAAAGAGAAAGAAACAGGGACTATTATAATAAGATTTTGCATTAATTCTTTTTCCTAAACATAAATATCTCTAGAACAAAACCTCTTACCTGTGAAATCAGAATTCTGATACTAATAGCGTCTCCTATTGCCAAGAACAGTATATTTTTCTGTATTTGTTTTTGCCATTTTTGAATGATCCAGTCTTGTACCACCTAAAGGGGTATTATAGAGAACAGGGGCATGACTTTTCTCACAATAAAGAAAAGGGAAAAGGTAGCAGTGCAAAAGGAAAATTCTGAAAAAATGTAAGGAAAAATATATCTTCACCACAAAGGCATTCAATCACTGAAATATGTTTCTTAGAGAGGCTGTGGAATCAGCATCCTTGGAGATGTTCAAAACTCATGTGGTCAAGACTTTGAGCAACCTGAAATAACTTAGAAGACAGTTTTACTTGGAAATGTGGTTAAGTCAGAAGACCTTCAGAGTTCCTTCCAATTCAATTGCTTCCATTATCCAACGATCTCAGTTATACTACTGAGTGATAAGTAAACTAAAACCAGCAGAACTAAGAGCCAACTTTGATGAAAAAAGACATGGAACTGCATAAGTACACAAGAAGTAAACAGCAAAATGCTTTGCATTCAGTCCTGAAAAGGAGTAGAAGAGGGCACATGTTGTCACAGTGATGGCTGCTGTGTTCAGAAATACATGGAAGTGCTTCACCTGCTGCAGGTCAATGTGTGGAATTTCCTGCATTGGGGAGTCATGATGTGCATTACTGAGTTAAAACCATATCTATTTGGTTCTATACAAAAATTGTGACTTTGGTTTCTCCATAATGCTAAGAAAACCTGTATTTACAATATGAGACACTAAAAAATTAGGCCAGGTGTTATTAGATATAAAGTTACTTAAATATTTTAGTTTTGCACATCTTTGTAGTAGAGGTGAGCATAAAAACCAGAACACTATGTAAAACAAGTTAGTGGTAAGATCCTATCAAATATTATTCCTACCATCTATCTGTCTGCTTCACTTTGATTTTTACAGTTCAGATGCCTGTAGGCAAGTGTCCTTTGAGGATTCCGGGAAAGCTATCCCCATGTTGTGTGATGAAAGTGAGTTTTGGTGTTATTCAGAATTAGAAAGGAGGACCATACACTCCTTTTTCTTCTACACTTGCAGCATAGTCATTGCAGCAAACAAGATTGTTAAAAGATAAGATGCTAGAAATGGTTTTGAAACTGCAAAAGCCATCCCTGCTTTGCAGTACTCTGTACGCTGGTATTTTTCTGACTATGACATGCAGCTGTCATGCTCTGCTGCAGTACTGTTGGTCTCTTAGTTTAGAAAAGCCAGCAGGCTTCATGTTCTTCTTCTAAGGGGTTGTTTTAGGTTTAGAAGATTATAATTAAAGGTGTGCTAATATGACTGTAATTCTATAACAGACATCAATGAATCATGGCATCAGAATGCAACATGCAGTCTGGAATGGATCATAATGTTGATCAAAGATAATAAAAGCACAAGCATTGACAAGTATTTTTCAACTTTTCAGTTTATTTCAAATCTGGAAATGTATGCTGAGGAATACTCCAATCAGTTTCCTTTTATGTTCGTATCATATTCTCTATCTCTTCATTAGTTATAATTTTCATTGTCAATGAAATTGGATAACATTTGAAACCGAGCCATTATAAATGGTTTTGATCCTCTAAAACTTCTTTGACAAAGGATTTCAAAAATTACAAAACCTAATTATGTCAACTGAGTAATGCATTTCTGAATTTTTCTAAAGATAATTCTTAAAAGCCAATAGAACTAGTGAAAAGTTTATTCTATACTCTGTTCTATACTGATACTGTTTCTATACTAATACTCTATTCTATACTAAAAAATTCATTTGTGACAGTATATTTTACTCCAGAATGACATCCACAGTTTAGCTATGTGAAGACAACTCTTCTCTCCAGTTATTTTCTAAAACAGTGTTATCATCTACAAGAAGAATAAGATGATTAAAAATATTGGAAAATATTATTACCTTGCACTGATAATAATGCTGAAATAACTCACTGATCTCAGCACTCTGTTAGGAACTTGTTTCTTCCCCTTTCTTTCCTTTTTATATTTTTTGATTAAGATCTCTACAATATGGAAACAATTTGGTTGTACTTTTTCCGTTCTCATGGTTCTTAGTCAATGTGAGCACTGATCCAGGTCTGGCTACCTACCTGCAGGGAAAATGTATCAGACTAGAGCAGAAAAGTCATGCCTCTGTAGCATTGCAGTGTGCTCTGGGGCCAACTTTCACGGCAGGCGTTACCTGATGCAGCAGAAGCAAAAGCTCCAGAACTGGTTTCTAGAGCCACAAGATCCTGTCTTCTTAAAATGGGGCCGCAGGCTTATCCTCCCCACTTCTCTTTTTTTTTTTTTTTGGTCACAGGTCTCACCTGTCCAAGCCAGCAAGTTAATGCCAGGTTCATCACCTCCTACTATAAACACTCACCTTCTGCCTTGAAGTCCAAAGCCCACTAAGCCTTCCTCATCTACCTGCCTCAGCCAGTGCCATATGCTAAGCCAGAAATGCAGACACCAGGCAGGATTATCAAAAGCACCACTATACTGGACCTCACACATCAAGGAGTTTTGGTCAGGTAAGCACTGCAGCACCATATTGGTAAAAATTATATACTCATACCATTTCCAGAGATGTTTTTCTCTACATTCTAGGCCTTAGCTTACCTGATATCTCACCTGATATTGGCCATGTCTGGTCTTAGTCAGTCTGAAATAGACTCAAGTCTTCTCTATGCACAGAAGAAAAATAAGCTAAACAGGTTAGTACTGAGAAGCCTCAGGCACCCTCTCCATATCCAACAGGAAATTAAAAAATATAATAAATGAGCAGAAGCTGAAGCAATGTGACTGTGCCTTGGTCATTTCAGCAGGGGTGTTGAGGGATTAAGGTTTGCTACTGTACTGTAAGTGCTGATGCTACAGAAAGTCTCTTAAAATTAGCTTTTCTGGGCACAATTTCCCTCCAACTTTTTCAGAAGTGTCACATTTGAAAATGCTCTTGTGGTGCCAGGAGACATTTTTATTTCCAATTCTGTGATAACATTTCTGGAAATAAATTCTGCCAAAGGCAATGACTAATGAGACCTTCCAACTGTGCCTTAGGCTGCCCTTTTGTGTGTTTCTGCACAAGCAACAAAAGTGATCATGACAGTAAAATATTCTGCTGGCATATCTTGGAGGTATCTGTTTACCGAAAAGCCTTGCTCAGTTTCTAGATTCCCAGCTCAAACAATTAGCAGTATTTGATATTAATGAAGAAAGAGCTGAAGCTTATAATTCCGCTTCAGATGTTTAAGAGTATATGTTACTAATCTCACTACAACACTTTCCCAGGGAGCACCTTTATTTCCCCATCGCTGGCAGGTCAGTGTGGCTGCCTTCTCTGGCTCAGATGACATTATAAAGAAGTTTCTAAGCTTCAAGAGTAGGATGAAGTGCTGTACCCTTTCTGTGCTCTCTCAAGAAACAGACATCTGCTTCCCACTGAACTCCTAGGAAAGTCTCCCAAACGATAATCATCCTTACCCTTCCCACCTCTTACCTTCTCACTGGCATTCCCACTTTCTAATAGCTTCTCTTGATTCTCTGAATGCTGTCTAGTAGCGATTCCAAACCTGACTGGAGCAAAGCATAGTAGCTGACACTCATTAAGACTTCCTTATTTCAACCTCAAATACAATGCCTTATATGAAAGAGAAGCAAACAAAATTTAAACAAAACAAGACCAAACCCCAACCCTTATGCTTTTAGCACTGGGTGTGAAGTTTGGACTACAATATCATCAATCTCATTTTAAAGAAGAAATTAGGAAAAGGAAGTTTCTGCACTTCCCAACATTCCTTCTGTACCTTGCCCATGTGACAGGTGAGTCCCACAGAGTCCAGCTCTTCAACCTTTTCGTTCTATTGTGAACTTTTAAAGAAATCTGAAATGTTGGCAGTAGAATAAATGTTATTTGGTGTTCATTTCAAATAACGATCACCACCAGGAGTACTTCAGAACGCTCATTTTTTATACCTTTGAGGAGAGCAACGGCCACTGTCTTAACTGAACAACTCAAAACTAGATTGGGTATGTTCAGTCAAAAGTTTGAAAAGTATCATGCCAGCCAAGAACAAAATTCTGAGGGCTGACGTAATGTTTTGCAGACTGATTGAGCCAAGCAAAGCAGCAGTATAAGTTCAAAGATGAGAGGTTTTAAATAATCAGAAACACAAGGTTATTTGCATAATGTTTGACTGATTTCTTAAAAATGTAACAGAACAGGATATCTAAAAGCGATGCGTGCTGCAAGGTCAGTACTGGTAACAACTTCTCTATAATATATTAAAAGCTATTTAAATCAATTAGCATGTCTTGGAAGGGACTTACAGAGATAAATAGCAATATAGTTTCACCTTTATAACATGGGGAAAAATGACTAATGAGGTGTCTGTGAAATACAGTTGCCTTAATAAAGGGGATTTATGTAATGAATAATAATTAAAAAAAAATAATTAAAAAAAAAAATCTGTAGTTCTACTCTTCCTTCTGATAGCATGGATTTTCTAGAAAAAAAAAAAAAAAAAGAGAAAAATGAGATGGTAGGACCATAGGAAAAGTCAATCTAGAAGGTAACTCAGGAAGCCATCTAGCTGAACCTCCAGCACAAAGAATGGTTAGCTGTATGAGGTCAGTTTTGATTACCTGAGCCTTTACCCTGTCTGACTTTGAAAATCTCCAAAGGTGGAGACTGCACAAGCTCTCTGGGCAACGTGTTTCACTACATGACTGTCCTCATTGTGAAAAAAAATCTCCTTTTAACTAGTCTGTATCTCCTTAATTTTAATGTATGCCCATTATCTCTGGCTCTCCCGCAATAAACAACCATGAGGAACCTGTCCACATCTTCTTGGGGATCTCCTCATCAAAATCCATGTCAGATATTAATAAAACTTTCATCTCAGTCAACAATATTTCCTTGTTAAGAATCCTATCTGATCCAACTGTGCATCACTCTTGTTTCCACCACCAAGTGCTTCTATGAATGTTGTCATTATCACACCCCAAATATTTCTTTAACTGCTTGCATCCCACCATGTTGCTATTCTAACTAAGATCTGTGATTTCTAAAATTATTAGAGTTGTTTAAGAAAGGATTCTCTGCAAAGCTGCTTTCCAGCCAATTGGCTCTCAGCATGTATTGCTGCATGGGGGTATTCTTCCCTATGTGCAGGGCTTTCATTTCCCTTTGTTGAACAGCATAAGGTTCCTCTTTGCAGACCTCTCCAGCCTCTCAAGGTCCTCTTAAATTCTAGCACAACCACCTGGTGTACCAGTCACTCCTCCCAGCTTTGTATCATCTGTGAGCTTGTTGATGATATACTCTGTTCCATTATCAAGGTCATTAATGGAGATGCTAAATGGTATTAGACCATTATCAATGTCTGGGGCACAGTACTAGTGATTCACATCATCCTTGGAGCTAAACTGACAAAGTGTGGTCTGGATGATCAGGTAGTGAGGTGGATTGTGAAGTGGTTGAAGAAGTCAGAGAGTTGTGGTCAGTGGGGCAGAGTCTAGCTGGAGGTCTGTATCTAGTGGAGTCCCTCAGGGGTCGGTACTGGGACCAGTGATATTCAATATATTCATCAGTGACCTGGATGAGGGAACAGAGTGCACTGTCAGCAAGTTTGCCGATGATACAAAGCTGGGAGGAGTGGCTGACACACAAGAAGGCTGTGCTGCCATCCAGTGAGAACTGGACAGACTGGAGATCTGGGCAGGGAGAAATTGAATGAAATACCACAAGGGCAAGTGTAGAGTCTTGCATCTGGGAAAGAACAACCCCAGGTACCAGTATAGGCTTGGGACTGACTTGTTAGAGAGTAGTATAGGGGAAAGCGGCCTGGGGGTCCTGATGGACAGCAGGATGACCGTGAGCCAGCAATGTGCTCTCGTGACCAAAAAGGCCAATGGCATCCTGGGGTGTAATAGAAGGGGTGTGGTTAGTAGGTTGACAAAGGTTCTCCTCCCCCTCTACTCTGCCCTGGTGAGGCTGTATCTGGAATATTGTGTCCGGTTCTGGGTCCCTCAGTTCAAGAAGGACAGGGAACTGATAGAAAGAGTCCATCACAGTTCCACAAAGATGGTTAAGGGAGTGGAACATCTCCCTCATGATGAAAAGCTGAGGGAGTTGGGTCTCTTTAGCTTGGAGAAGAGGAGACTGAGGGGTGACCTCATTAAAGTTTATAAATACGTAAAGGGTGGGTGCCAGGAGGATGGAGTCAGGCTCTTCTCTGTTATGTCCAATGATAGGACAAGGGGCAGTGGGTGCAAACTGGAGCATAGGAGGTTCTGCAGAAACACAAGGAAAAACTTTTTCACTGTGAGGGTGACAGAGCAGTGGAACAGACTGACCAGAGGGATTGTGGAGTCTCCTTCTCTGAAGACATTTAAAACCCACCTGGACGCTTTCCTATGTGATGTGCTCTAGGTGGTCCTGCTCTGGCCAGGGAATTGGACTAGATGATTTTTCAAGGTCCCTTCCAACCCTTAACATTCTTTGACTCTGGCTTCCAGTTAAACTTCATGTCCCTGATCATAACCCTTCTGAGCTTGGCAGTTCAGCCAGTTTTCAGTCCACTTCGCTGTATACTTAGCTAAACTGTACATCTTCAGCTTGTTTGTGAGGACGTGTGGTGGGTTGACAGTGGCTGGTTGCCAGGTGCCTATTAAAGCCACTCTATCGCTCCTCACCTGGACAGGGGAGAGAAATTATGATGAAAAGTTTGTGGGTCAAGGTAAGGACAGGGAGAGATCATTCACTAGTTACTGTCATGGGAAAAATAGACTTGAATTGGGGAAATTAGTTCAATTTACTACCAATCAAATCAGAGTAGGATAGTGAAAAATAAAACCAAATCTTAAAGCACCTTCCCTCCACCCCTCCCTTCTTCCTGGGATTAATTTTACTCTTGATTTCTCTGCCTCCTCACCCTGAGGATGTCAGGACGATGGGGAATAACGGTTGCAGTCTGTTCATCACATGCCGCTGCCATTCCTTCCTCCTCAGGGGGGAGGACTCCTCATATTTTTCTCCTGCTCCATCATGAGGACCTTCCCATGGGAGACAGACCCCATTAACTTCTCCAATGTGAATCCTTCCCATGGGCAGCAGTTCTTCACAAGCTGCTCCAGCATGGATCCTTTTCACAGGGTTCAGTCCTTCAGGAACAGAATGCTCTGTGGTCCTAAATTCTGACAAGAGTCTGTTCCAGCATGTGCTTCCCACTGGGTTGCAGACTCCTTTGAGTATCCATCTACTCTGGTGCAGGGTCCTCTATGGGCTGCAGGTGGATACCTGCTCCACTGTTAAGCTCTGTGGAATGCAGCAGGATAGCCTGCCTCAGCATGGTCTTCACTACAGGCTACAAGGGATTCTGCCTGGAACACCTCCTCCCCCACCTTCTTCACTGACCCTGGTGTCTGCAGAGTTGTTTCTTTCATGTATTCTCACTCTTCTCTCCCACTGAAATTGCTCTTCCACGTTTTTTTTTTTTCCTGCCTTCTTAAACATGTTATCATAGAGGTGCTACAACCTCGGCTCGACCTTGGCTAACAGTGGGTCCAAGTTAGAGCCAGCTGGCACTTGCAGTGTCAGACATAGGGAAAGCTGTTCACAGAAGCTTTTCTGTATTGTATGAAACTCTCTTTTAGACCCAAATTATGTGAATAAAAATAAAAACTAAAAAACCCACAACATTTTCTATTTGATTATGAGCGTCATAGAGAACATTTAGAACTTTTTTATTTTTTTATGTGGTTGTAAGACCTGGAAATTTACTAGTTAAAAAAATTAAAGCTAAAATAATCTCAGGGCTGTATGGAATGAGGAGAAAGGAGTTTGAAACTCCTATCATGATACATTTGATGAAAGCCTGAGTTCTGACATTGCTACTGCTGTACAAGTGAAATATAAGACTGTTCATTCTCCCAAAGTAGAAATTAATCTTCTGCACTTTTCTCATCTTTTCTCATCATTAGAACATCTGCTATTCAGACATAATATTTAATAAGTTCATAGCAAAAATTGCATTCTAAATACGTTGTGATATGATACTTAGACACTGCCTTTATTCAGAACTTTCGGAATAGTTTAAAAAGTAATCACATTTTATTGTGCTAACTGCTCGCTTTCAGTTCATCTAAATGGTAATAAGGGAGAAAATGAATGAATGATTTCATTAATTTTTCAAGTTTTCCATAAGTATTGAAATATTTCCCTTAAAACTTCTCCCTCTATTGATTTGTGCACTCATTTCTGTGGCTTATCACTATCCATATATTGAAATATTTATCTTTGCAAAGTAGATTTTTTTTAGAGGAAAGTCTTAAAACTTTCTGGAGTTTTTATATCAGTGAAGAGCTAAGCTGATTTTTAGCCTTCTCTTTAAGATCAGCTTCCTGTAAAATATGCTTTCTCAGACTTCTGAGATAAAACATTCACCCTGCCTAATTTTACACCATGTATGTTGCTAGTTCCAGGAGGAAGGCTTCTAATTTGTAACATCTCCAAAGCCCAGTTCCCCTAGCTGCTGAAATACCATGTCATTAAATTCTTTGCTCACAGAGTAAGAACCATGGAAATCTGTGGCAGTGCCCACTTGTTTCTGGAAGCTCTGATTCAGAAGCAGTCTGAGATGTTATCTCAGAGACATGACTGGTCCTTTTCTCAAAGGAGATAATAACTAGCATATCAGTTTAAAATACCAACAGTGTTAATTGTGAAGTAATTATGAATACCAAGCTCATCCCACAAATGTCTCCAGCACAGCACCTTTCAACATTGGCCTCCCAAATTAGTGAAGTTCTGACTCCCTTGACTACACAGCATAGTTGTACATTTTCAAAATGAAATCATAGCAACAGTAGAGCATTATAGACATGAGTAGGCCTCTGGAAGAGGCTTTGCTTTGGCAGAAGGAAAACGGGTATTCCTTTTTACAAAATTCCTTTTTTTATCAGCTTTCTGAAGAGACAGTTTCAGAACAAGGTGTGTGTCTTACTTCAAAGCTAACCTTTTTGAGTTGAGATTTTACAGCTCAAGGGATCACAGATGCTTTGAGGCTAAGTGTGCATCTACAGGGATGCCTGGGGCTCCCACAGGGAAGTGAGACACACAAAAAAAGTACAGTCTAGTAAATGTACATCACCCGGATCACCTGGAGATGGTAAGAATATCACAAAGATATAAAGAGAGCATAGCCAGCAAAAGGAAAAAAGCATACCTGTGAAAGGCTCTTGTGTGGATACTGAAGTGACAAACACTGTTGTGTATGAGGCAATGCAACACAGAGCAGAAGCATATAAAAACAGGTTTCTGCAGCTCAGCGAAGCTGAACACATCAACTGTGAGGCAGTAATTTGCTGCCCATGTATCCAGATTTCCCGTATTCCACATTCGATTCATAGCATTAGGCACCTAAAGTCATTTAAACCAATGTATTGAGCACCACAACTGTAATAAGCTAAAAAAGGATTTAAAGTCTGTTATGAAGTCTTGGATGACAGGCAATGAATTACTGAGCAAGTGAACTCAATCGCTTTCTGGTAGGTGACATGCTCTTGGTGAAGTGTCAGGTAAAATCAGTTTCAAGCTAATAAATCTCTTTGAATCTTTAAAATAAAACATTCTCATGGTCTTTCCAAAACTGTTTGTTTTTTTTCTCCTTTGTAGAAGAACATATTTGCAACCTTTTTGCAATTACACTGAAACCAAAAGGATGTATTAATATAGAAATTGAGTTAGGTAGAAATAACAGCATATATTTTGGATTCTTTGCTATTTTAGATAATTTTAAACCTGATAGATAAAATTAATAATGAGGAATGACAGAATCAACTACCTTAAATCATTATGGGACTTCAGTTACTAAAATAATGTATCAGTGTTATGAAAATGTGTATAACAAGGGGAGTGTCCTCTGAGAGTTATATGTAACTCTAGGGTTATGATTTATTCACCATTTAACTTCTTCAAAACATTTGATTTGATGTTGGGGTTCTTTCACATTTGAAATGTTTGTGCCTTCAGTTTCAAATGATAAATTATTAATTTATTAAAGGTTTATTTCATTAAAACATTTGGATAAATGTGTAATATCAAGTTAATACAATGTTTCAAATACATTTTCTGTCATGGCTGTTAACAGATAAAGAAATCAAAGAAACTTGTAACTGTATAAAGGACATAGAATCATCAAGGTTGGAAAAGACTTCCAGGATCATCAAGTTCAACCTTCTACTAACACTTCCATGGTCACATGTCTGAATCCATTTTAAAAATTAAATTGAAAAATCTTAAGTATGATTTCCAGTTGGTAGCTTCCCTTCCAGGGAACTGTCAGGCTTTTGAAAACTTCTAAAAAAGCAATCATGGGAATATAATGGAATTGGATGAAAAATTACAAAATATCAAAGCACTACAGGGAAGCATGTCTCACAGACTCATTGCATAAATTGGGTGAATGGGAAGACAATGCATACAGTAGATTACAATGATAAATTATTACAAATATCTTAGTAGTCTCATGAAACAAAGACCACATTTTAAAAAATGTCTAATATTTTAATATTGAAAGGTAATAGGAGCTAGGTATGCTTGTAGTGTACCTGCAGTGTACACTGCTTCTTTACTTTCTGCGGCTAAACTGAAGCTTTCAATATACATTTATACCATTTTCATTGTGTACACAGCCTGGTCCCTGGATCAGATTATATAGAATTTCTCATATTTATCCTTTTTATCATCTAGAGATCCCTCACCAGAACCAGAGAATCCTTTGCCCCTTTACAGTAGGACATCTCACAAATACACACTTCTATTGTAAACTATTTTAGAAAAGGACTGATGCAGCTTGTTGAAAGGGAAGGCACAGCAGACTTGTAGCTAGATAATGCTTTTGCCTATTCAGTGGTTCTGCACCTTAAAATAGGCCATTTATTTTCTTACATTTCAAATATCATTGGCTTGGGGCCATGCTGGGAGCTATCAGTGCTGAACTTCCCAGCAGGCTTTTCATGGGGCTACCTGCATAGCTTTGCAGTGTTGCTTTCCTCTGATCCTAAGCCATCACAATTAATAAGCACAAGAGTACATTTCATAGGAGTGAAATTTGCAGACTGCCACACTTGATGCTTCACAGCATAATGCCAAGCACATGGCATGCACACAAGGCCATAATAAAACCTGTGAGCACAGAAGACATCCTTGCATATCTTAAAAGTTTGTATTAGGAAGAAGCAGCAAGATCTGCCAATGATTTGGGATCAAACTGTAGAAAAAGTACCTTGTCAAAATCACCTTATCTTCCACATCCATGTTGCCTGATGGAAAGGATTAACTGGCTTGTTCCTACTTAGAGCAGTGTGGATGACTAAAAGGGTTCAAACTGAAACAGATAATGAATTAACCTGGAAAATGGATTTGAACACTTATGCAAATAATTTTCATTTTGAACCCTAGCATTCCCAATCTATGTGAGCTTGGACTCCTGAGCATACCTCAGTCTGGAGAGAGGGGGGAACACAAACATACCTGGTATGATTCAAAATAAAGGTCAGTTCTATGCATGTCTCCAAGGGACACAGAAAGATAAACATGCTCCAGATCTAGGCCAAACATGCTCAGATGCTTCAGGTGGCCACATTCGACATAATTGTCGGTTGTCATTCAAGAAAGTGGAACATTTGGTTTCTGTCTTTCCTAGTTTGAAGAGGGTTAAATCACATCTTTGACATTTCAGGGAAGTGTCCTCATTTCAAGGATCTTGAAATCACTGATCACAGGTACAAGAGTCATGGTACTAAAGAGAGAAAAATTATAAAACTGGAACATAACTCAGGTAAAAATAGAATTTCTTTTTTGGAGGAAGTTGTGGGCTGTACATGTTAAACTATTGTTTTAAGAAATCATACCTGTAAGTATAAGATCACCCCTGAAAGAAAATGAAAACCACACATTAACAAGAGTAGAAAGTTTGAGAAAACAATGCCTTACTGATTACTTAATTACTTCTAGAACTGGAGAAGCATAGGTCGACTTAAGAAGGGTATTAACAGGAGCAGAACTTTCTTTTAATCCTAACCAGAGAGAGGTAAGTTATCATCATGACTTTCTGATGTTTTCTAATCTTGCAATGCTACTTCATCCTCTACATTAGTATTTCTGTCAATTTCTGCTCTCATTTCTAGACGTTTTTATGTAAACAATGTATGCTTAATTAGATTACTTCCACAGCAAACCAGCCATGAAAAACCTCAATGGCAGAATATTAAAATATAGAGTGACTTTTGTTTATAAGAAGAAATTATTTTTTCTTTTTACTTTCAATGAACATAAAAGTCAGATGAAACTCATTCACTTGCTGCAAAAGTCAATTCTGATAAAAATCAGGATTTAAAGTTGCTTTATTTGCATGCACATATTGCCTCTCATTTGGAAGTATTCCAGTATACTAATTAATTTAGTATAAAAAGCTAATCTGGAATACTCGTGGAAGAAATTATAAAAATAAAATGAACTATACTAAAAGCAATGTAAGTCAGTGTTGCATTCATACTTTCATGTGACATTCATGACAGCTGAAACTGACCGTTTGTTTTTTAACATGTAAAAAATTAATTATTCAAAAATCCTTGTGCCTTGCAACATCTCAAACTCAATCATTACTTCCAACATAGAAAATTGCAGACAAATCTTCCTGAGATGAAATTAATGAAAAGCAGTTCCATGCCCAAGGCAGGAATTGAAAAGTTGGTACATTTTTCTCATATGAATTATTTAATCTCTTAAATTTAGGATTCACTTGAGAAATCAGTTCTGAGTGTAGCAATATACCTTTGTCAATTCATGCATTTTTCATGAAGTCATCATAGTAAGTGTCTGTACAGTAAACTCAAAAACTTTCAAAACATAAATGCTCTGCAAAGTTTTCTGGTTAGAAACAAGAAAACCACCAGGGATTTAAGGGAAAAAAAAACCACCAGGATTATTCTATTAATCAAAGACAAAAATGAAAACCTGTAAGTGACTATAAGGGAAAAAGATTCCAGATAGCAGAAAAAAAAACAAATGTAAAATCTAGTTCTTTCAAGATAAAGCTAGAGAAATTTGAACTTGAATCTGAAAATTTTAGCGGTAAGTTAATTTATTAATCACTGGAACAATTTTCCAGGCATGTAACAGTACTCTAGAACTTGAAATCTTCAAATCATTCTCCATTTAAATAAGGCACAGCTCTTCTTTAGGTCTTTCGTGAGTGCACTAAGCTGTTTTCTGGAATCTTGTGTTGCTGTTAAGATTTGGGTGGCTCTAACAGCTTGGTGCGCAGGAAGGAGTCCCTACACCTGCATCCTCTGATGGATCTCGGTTTTTTTCAACACAGAGGGACAGAATGTGAGGCTGCAGGATGATGTTACTGTATTAACAATTAATTTTCAGATACCAAACTTATACATAACAGATCCTTAGAAGCCTGTTGGAGACTGTTATTAAGATACAGTATTTTATTGTGACACCATAACTAATGTTTTAGCAGAACGTACCTGTTCTCTAGGATGAAGACCTTGGTAAAAATAAAGCATTTATAGAATCATAGAAGGGTGTATGGTAATCATAGAATTTGGTGTATAGTTCACACATCCCTTGCCCCTCTTGTAATTCTGGCAAATGTTTGTCATTTCTAGATATGTTGTTTTCAAAAGTAGAGTTTTAAGGAAGAAAAAAAAAAAAGACTCAGATCAGGAAAAAAATAATGTATTTATATTATCTTATATGTGAATACAAGAACATAATGCAACAGTTTGTTGAAGTTCTAGTCAAATCAAACCAGCAAATATGACACCCTTATACACATTTTGTACATATATATAAAAACTAATTCTTATCTTTCCTCTTGGAATTCCAAGGATAATTATTTGGGTACTTCATTTGAAGCGAACTTCAAGCCAATGAATTGAACAAAAGTTTACCTGTGATTCCTGCCCCACAGCTTTAGCACCTTTCATGTGAAAGGAGACAATGGCTCTCCTGTGATGGCAGTACTCCTCCTCCTGCTGCTGTCCAGGAACCACGCATGAGAGAAATCACCTGAGGTGAATGCAGAGGGAGTGACTAGACCAGACTGATGTTACAAGAGCAAACTCTCAGGGAGGTAACAGGAGCAGACAGAAAATAGTGGCCTCAAGTGGAAAATTGAAAGTGAAAAAAACCAAACAACAAAGGGTATGGGAGAAAGGGAATAAAATGAAAAAGAGCTAGGAAGAGATGAGAGGAGAGCCTGGAGTAAGCAGTAAGAGGTCATGGGCCACAGTGAACTAACATCAAAGGACAAAGGTGCAGAAAGGTGAAAGATTGAACAGGATTTAAGATCTCTGACCAGTGTAACTCCACTCAGTCAAAACAGGTGTAAAGTCCACTGGCAGAGCCTGTCTCCTCAGTGGTTAAGCCAAAAAAGAAGACAACAGCTGTTTTCCTTGCCAGCAGATCTTTTGGGACAGTTAAAAAACACCTCTGAAAAAAAATCTAAAATTCCATCTCTTGTCACATGAGTTCCTAATGAGACACCACAGTTAAAATATTTGAAAAGGAATTTCACAGTGAAGCTGGTTAGGCAGTGGAATGGCATGCCAAGAGAGATGGTGAGATTCCAGAAAGAATTCCCTTTTCAGGCATAGCCCTATGTTTCAGCCACATGATCTATGCTTTGTTTAGGTGATGGTCTGACTTGAGGCTGTGCAGTACAGAAGGCAGCATTGTCACGACTGTGTTCTGATTCTTTGCATCTACTGAGGTGAGCGAAGAAAGCTTTGTAGGCAGAAGTTTCTTTCAGACAAACCAATGTAGATCTGGAGAACTAGAGTTTGTCATTTCTTGTGTCACCAAGCTCAACAGACTGCCTATTCAGAGTAAATTTTTCATAACTGTTTTCCTAGTTTTACATATGTACAATGTGTCATTCAGAATCTATTTTGTTGGTGTGCTGGGCACAGGGCAACAAGACAAACGCATGCGATTTAATACAAGCATTAATACAAGAGATTAAGTGGCTTTAGGATCTTTCAACACGGAAAAAAATGAGGGAGGCAATATGACAAGGGCTGTAAAGTCATGACTGCCCTAAAAAAAAAGTGATTATGGAATGATTCACAATTTCTTACAAGAACTACAGGAACATCAAAAGAAATTACTAAACTGGAGATTAGAAACAAAGGACTTCTTCCACATAGTGTAATTAAACTATAGAATTCATTGGTGCAGAAAGCCATACACACAAAAAATGTAAATAATTTATAAAAGTGATTATACAAATCCAGAGAAGATCATCCATTGAAAGTTATTACAATGAAAAAGGCAGATACAACCTCTGACTTGGGAAGCCCCTCAAAGAAGTGACTTAGCATAAGGACATCCATTTTGCCTGTTGACATTAGCACAACCATGCTAAGTTTTTTCATTCATTCACAAGTGACTGCGTAAACAGTTTGGACTGATAACAAATGGCGTGTGCCTAACAAATAGCAGTTTTATCCCCTTTGACCAGATGCAAGGATAGATACTATGATTTAAATGTCAATTTGCTTTACACAAAGGATGTGACATGTTGCAGAACACACTTATCATACTGCCATGAATCCAGTGATACTAAAACCCAAGCCCTGGAATCCTGGAATGGAGCCAGTTACAACATTAAAAAAAAAAAAAGGCATGAGCAAATGTGTTATCAAAATAGAAGTACCAGGTTTGAGAGATTGGATTTCCCACCACATCCCAAGTGTTTCCTACTCTTTCTTTTACTGGAGGTATAATTTGAGTTTGTTTTTTTTTATTTATAGTGCCTTAACTGAAGGATAATTAATTGTGTGTTTTGTTTTCCCATAACAAGTGGTCTTCTTAGTGTTCGACAGAACAGAATCACTTTGTATAAGAGTGATAAGAGTATCACTGTACAAGAGAATAAGAGCCCTGCTCTTATTCTCTTTCCACACACTTTCAGTTCTGGCTCTTGATGTATGTGAAACACATTTTTGTCTTCAGATTTAGAACAGTAACTGTCAGTTTTACTGAGGGTTTTCTATTACTGCTTTAGTCAAAGATTTACTAGCATTGCAAAGAAGCAATTAAAATGCCTTTCCATAACTTTTCCTCCTTGGGAGAGGAGGAGAATTCTTTTGGCTGAGCAACCACAGTTTTCCCCATATGATTCTTTGCAACTTCCATGTGTTAAAGTCTAAAAATTCCCATACTTGGCATAACTGACTTGGTATTTTGAGATAGCATTCAGTGCTCCTGCTGCTAATTTGAGTTATTGCATTGCACTGCTCTCCCCAGCTCAGCAGCAGCATTGCTCTTGAAGTTCCTCAGGGACAGCTAGGCTGTGGGGATGGATGAAACTGAAATGGTGGGGACCTAATGGTTGCTGAAAGGATCTGGAGGAAGTCCATGTCTCTTCTCTGAGGTGTAAGGACCGATTTTAAAATGAGGTGTGACTGTGGATAACCGCCCAACCTCCCTTTTATTAAAAAGTAGTATGAATTGAGCACCTAACAGAAAAACAGAGACAAATCCCAGGAGGTGCCTTTTTACATTTTTAGTCACATATATCTTCTTGTGAATCTATCCCTAGATGCCAAAAGGGCTCTTCTCTGACACTGACAGTTAAAAAGCTCACTGTGGTAACAAATTAAAGAGACACACACACCTGCACAGTGGTAGTTCAGATCTATAGCAGACCAAGCAAAATAATCAGCACATCAAGGACATGCCATCATGCTACTGACTATGGTGCTGCTTCTCCTGCCATCCAACACTCCCTGACAGTCTTCTCCAACTCCCAGTGCCTCCAGAGGATGGAAGTCCCATCCCACTCTTTTCTCAGGGCTAGTGGCCAGCCGATAGCCCTGTCTAGAGCTGTGTAGAAACCTTTATCTTTTCACTGAAGCAAAGGTGACATATTCTGAAGACTTTCAGTCAGTTGTTGCACAAGCAGAATTCAGAATGACTGAAACCTGATGATATTTGAGTTCTCATGCAGGGCAGGCAAGACCATTGTAGAATCTGGAATGTTACTCATTCTGGCATGGGTGTGAACCCAGCCACCAGTCTATAGGCTATTCTCTGAAGACCATTTCTCATACTAGCTCTGGATATATTGCATTTTGTATTTTCAATTAAGGTATAATTAGGACAGACAGTAAACAAGAGAACAATGCTAACAGGCAGGAATGAGAGATAAACTATCTCCTTCATGTCATGTTAAATACAATTGAAGACACATACTCGTCTTGGTAGGCTGTAGAGGTTCTCACATCAGAAGAAAATCAGACTTGGATTCCAGTTTCTTATTCAATGAATACATGATGTAAAAGACTTAAAAGTTTTTTCAGAGCAGCTATTTGAATCCAGGTGAGCAATCTAACCAAGTAGAGTAATTGCTGTTCTCCATAGACTGACAGTAAATTTATTAAACTGTCTTTTGATGTGATCAGAACTCCTCCCATAACACCTCTGTTCTCCCCTTAAGATGACAGGTGTGAGAATGTAATTCTTCCTCTAGGCAGGCTGATGAACAGGGAAAGCTGAAAACCCTGCAGTGCATTGTTGAAGAGTTAGTTCCTTGCACTTCAGAAGGTGAATCAGATCTTGGATTATACTAGAACCTGGAGCCTAGATAAAACCTGGGCAATGATTCCAATTCAATGAGTCCTTTGGACCAATATGAGTTAGACTCTAATGTTGAGTAAATCTGACTGTCAAAATATTGTGGAATGTTAGGAAAGAAGGTATCTCTGGTATCTCAGAAGTTCAGCCTATTATTCTGTAGATAACAGGGTTTCCTAGAGAGTTTACCAGAACTGGGCTTAAATGCTTGTGTCACACATTTCCAGAAGTTAATTCACCATTAACCAGAGACAAAAAGGTAATCAAAAGAGCTGTTAGAGAAGAACAAAAAATAACTGCAGCCTCAGAAAAACTGCATGGCTCTAAGAAATAACTCCGTCCCTGGAGCTCCAGTGCTGTCTGACAATAAATTAGAACTTTTGTAGTATTAGAAAACAAAACTATGTGCCATTTTGAGACATTTTTTTTGTTAAATTATGAAGCTGCCTTCTGGAATTATTTTCTCTATCTAAACCAATAAAAGCAGTGCACAGCCTTAAATATTGGCTAAGTACTTAAGTCTAGTAAAGCTAATATTATAGACCAAGTGTTTCAATAAAATGTTATTGTGTTTCAAAGCCACAAGACAACAAAAAATTGTCAAAGTAACATTTTACTTTGGGAATAATATATTGAGATATTATCTACTTCTGCAGAAATAAATAAAGACAGATGTATTGTGTTTTATTGGGAATAACCGGGTGATGTCAACACCAAGCTGAACGGTGTGGTCGATATACCAGCGGGATGGAATGTCATTCAGAGGAACCAGGACAGGCTGGAAAAGTGAGGCCAGGTGAACCTTGTGAGATTCAATAAGACCAAGTGCAGGGTCCTGCACCTAGGTCAGAATAATCTACATTATCAATACAGGCTGGAGGTTGAGGTGTTAGAAAGCAGCCTTATGGTAAAGGACTTGGGGGTTCTGGTGGAAAAGGAGGTGGACATAATCAACAATGTGCACTTTCAGCCCCAAAGGCCAATTGCATCCTGGGCTGCATCAGATAAGTATGACCAGAAAATCAGTAGAGGTGATACTTCCCCTCTACTCTGTGCTGATGAGACCTCACCTGGAATACTGCACCCAGCTCTGGAGCCCTCAGCACAGGAAGGACATGAACTTGACGGAGTAGGTCCAGAGGAGGACCACAAGCGTGATCAGGGGGCTGGAGCACCTCCCCTACAAGGACAGACTGAGAAAGCTGGGGCTGTTCAGCCTGGAGAAGAGAAGGCTCCAGGGAGACCTGATAGCAGCCTTCCAGCACCTGAAGGGGGCCTACAAGAAAGCTGGAGAGGGACTGTTTATAAGGGCCTGTAGTGATAGCATGAGGGGCAATAATTTTAAACTAGAGCAGGGTAGATTTAGATTGGACATTAGGATGAAGGTCTTTACTATGGGGGTAGTGTAACACTGGAACAGGTTGCCCAGGGTGGTGGTGGAGGCCCCATCCCTGGAGACATTGAAAGTGAGACTTCATGAGGCTCTGAGCAACCTGGTCTATCTGAGGATGTCCCTGCTCACTGCAGGGGGGTTGGACTAAATGACCTCTAAAGAGGTCCCTTCCAGCCCAAGGGATTCTATGACTACTTATAGCTCATTTTGTAATTCTACGCAACATTGTCTGAGGAGCAGTATATATAAAAATAGGAAATATATGAAGTATGCAAACACAGTCTAAACCAAAGACCTTTCAAGATAACTTAGGCATCACCACTTCCCTTTTGATTGATTATAAAGGCGGCAACTCACATAATAACAGAGGAGGCAAAACTGCCAAATGTTTTACATTAAGTGTGTTTTATGGCAAACTATTTAGATAGAGAAACTGAAAATGAGATGATCCTTTTTAAAGATTCTTTGGCCACTGTTGCTGACCTCACAGACTAATTGTGCATTTGACTGAAAGGTAACATCTTGTCTATTTCTATGGACCTTCACTCAGGCATCCTGAAAACTAACAAGTATCTTTAAACTCACCAACTCCTCTTGAAGTAAAATAAAAAATCTCTTGTGGCATTCTTGTTGGGATAATAGCTGCTAATGGTCTGCATATATAAATGTATATCTGTTCAAAGCAGATACAAATATATCACATTAATGTGCCATACTTATTTAATTAAATTTGTAGGGAAACTGTACACTGTAGTGACCATGCCAACAATTCCTTAAGGGCTTCTGACTGTTCTCCAAAAACTAATTAACTAAGGTGGTAGAATAAAGACTTCAATGTGAGACATTTTTTACTCAATGCCAAATTAATATTTTGGTTTTCTTCCCTCCTCTTATCAGGAAGATTCTGGTTTTATTTCCTGTCACCTCCAGCTACTCATCATTCACTCTTGATTCTGCCAGTTCTGCAATAAGGAAGCATTTACAGATGCAACTTCCATGAAACACAGTGATAAAAAAAATTGTTTCACCATAAAACACAACAGAAAGACACTCACTAATATCTTAGAAAAATATTTGTTGTCAATAAAAAATTGGTGGGTTTGGCTGTAGGAAAATCTCTATATGAACATCAACTCACACAATGACTACCAGAGTGTAAGAAAATTTATACAGTTGTTTTTCTTCCAAACAGTCTTGATTTCTCATATGGTTGCCTGCTTGAAACACAGATGTTTTCTTAACCCACCAGATCTAGTTTTCAGGGGATGAGCAGTATTATTTCTGGTGAAAGAGCTTGTGGCCAAAATCCTACAGTGAATGCACAGAACCATAGAGGGAAGCAGGATTGAGGAGAACTCTAGACAACTTTAATCCAGGCCCTGCTGGCAGAACTGACTTCAAAGCCAGATCAAGCTGCTCAGGAATTTATCAAAGCATGTTTTGAAAATCTCCAAGGATACAGAGTCCTCGTCCTCTCTGGACAACTTGTGCCAATGCTCAGACACTCTTGTGGAGGTAAATCTTTTCCTTTTCTCCATTTTGAATTTTCCTCGTTCCAGCCCCTGAGTGTTGTCTCCACTCCCTTCTTAATGGACCACTGAGTAGAGTCTGACTCTGTTTTCTCTCCAGCACCCCATTGGGTAGAAGAACACAGCAACTGGATTCCCCCGAGTTTGCTCTTCAAGCTAAACAAATACCCAGCCTCTCAACTATCTCAGTGGCCCCCTACTAGACTCAACAATAGTTCTGTTGTGCTGCAAAGTCTAGAGCAGCCATAATCTTTTGATCTATTTCTGCTTCTTCCACTACCCAGCTGTGCAATTCTGAGAAGACCAGACCACAATAATTTTTCTTTTCTTTTCACACTTTGTTTACTATGTCCCTTTGGAGTACGAATGCTTAGAAGTAGGAATTGCTTCTACCACTTGTACATACAGTTGCAAATATATTAGGATTCTGCTCTCTGTTGGCTTCTGGGCACTGCTACAGCACAAAGAGCAATAATACTTATCCACAGTAAGCACAAAGGAAACAAATAATGGAATGGGACAAAAAGAGAAACACTAAATCTTAAATAAATAAATTATATAAAAAAAAAGCTAAAGTATGAAATGAGGAATGACGATTTTTTACTGTGCTCAGATTGCTTCTTTCACAAAGCAGAAGTACAAGTTAGTACAAGCTGGTACAACCATCATATGTATTCCTCCATTTTTTCTTCACTGCCATCCTTGTATGTTCCACAGTAAGTGGAAAAGGTATAAATCCAGGGAATTACATCGCCATTTCCTTTACACCAGAGTGGTCACTGGAGGACGGACTTCACCAGTGCCTTTTTCTGTGTTTATGACAATGGATCTTCACTGAAATGTTGGAGTTGTGTGTCATAAATATAATGGGTGAAGATGGAATCAGGCTGTAGATGTGATGTGTTCAGAATGTTCCTGTGATTCCTGAGATGCTAGATTACTTATATATCTTAAATGCCACTGGGTGTCTCATAGCGATGTCCAGGCAGGTTTCATTGTGAAAAATACAGTTCCTACTTTTTAATTGCCTCACTAAATGCATAATAACCCAATGATTCTTAAGTCCAGGAAGGACATCTCTGTAGTTATTAGTGTTCTTGTTACACAAGTGATATTGATAATCTAATTCATGTAAACAGATGGCTAACTGAAGAATATAATGTGCCATTAAGTGAAGATTAGTGTTCTTCACTATATTCTTCAAAAGTAAAAAAAAAATATCACTTAATAAAACCTGACCTACCTTACTAGTCATTTAGAATTTTATATAAGCACATTTTTTTCCTCTTTCTGAGTAGACAAGGCAGAAATTGTGTACATGAAGAATTCAAAACACAGCGGATCAGAAAATTGTTAGGTATTATAGATCTCTTTTTTCCTATAAATAATTTTTTCATTTATCCTACAGTGTTAAAGGAAGTTTTCCCATTTCCAGGTTCTAAAGTAAGTTTTAGATGCATACTCCATCGTTTATTTCCCAGTTTTGGAGGATTAAAAATAAAAAATGTTGTCAAAGAGTCATCTGTGAATGTGCACATGAATAGGTCATCAAAATTACTGCTGGTAGAAAAAGTTTTCTTCACTGCCTTTTTTCATCTATTTTAAAGATAAAGGGATCAGACAGTCTCAATGACTAAGGTTATAGAATTAGTTAAACACTCATCCTCTAGGCCACAGTTCAAAGTATTAAGCTCAAGTTCTTGCCTCCTTTTGTAGAGTTGACATATATTTTAAATGGTAGATTAAAAGACATGGAAAAATAACAGGATTGTCCTTGAACAGAACTGCAGATCAAATTACTAAAACCAAACAAATATAAACAGAAAATCTCCTGCAATTTAATTTATTTGTTTTTGAGACTCTCTAAGATGAATTCAGAAAATGTGTTTCAACTTTTGTCTTTCTAAATGACACAGTTCCATGTAATAGGACAAAAATAATTTGTGGGGTTTCTGGGTCATCTGTCTTCCCCACAGCATTTACTAACTCAAAAAATATAGCATTCTTGCCTTTCCTGGTCTGAAATTTCTATTTACAGAATTTTCGTTATTGCTTGGAAAAAATGACAGCTTTTCACTCAAGAAACAAAAGAAATAAATTCATACAGATTTTTGGTGGAGATTGTCTAGATTGGTCTAAACAAATTCCATTAATATACAGAACTTCTTAAGTTAACAATTTTTAAGGCCTTTTTCGTTTGCATATCATAGAGTTGACTCTGTCATGAAAATGAATAGTTCCATGGAAACAGAACTCAGTGATGGCCAAAACCCATAGTGAATGTTATTAAGTTATTAGGAAAAGAATTGAGAATAAAATACACTATTATGCCACTACCATGCAGTTCTAAAACTGTTTCTTGCCAAGTTGCTCCTCTACTTCTTCACTGCAGAAATGCTGTAGGCAGGATTGGAAAACATAGGAACAAGGTGAACAGTGTCAGTAAAAGGTATGGAAAGCCTCTGTATGTGAGCAACTAGACAAGGACTCCTCAATTTAGGATGGATGTGACTTAGGTCATGGAAAAGGTAAATAAAAAGCCTATGAAACCAAAACAACCTGGGGAGAGAAAGGATGCATGTCACTACTACAAAAAAAGCCCAATGAACTAGAAGCCATGAAATAAGTCTAGTGGGTAGCAGAACTTCCAAAGGAGGAAGTTCACACAGCGTTAAACTGTGAAACTTCTTGCCAGCTGTTTGTGGGAGCTAAATGTTTGCATGGATTTGAAGGGAGACAAGATGGTGTAAAAGAGAGAAATCCACAGAGCAGTAAAATATGGAGAAGTCACTTCTGCACTGGGAAGTCCCCAAGCTGTAAATCCCTGATGCTGGAAGAGTATTTGGGGCACTTATCACTACATGTTTTCTTTATTCTTATAGTCTTTCTCTAACGGTGATAAGGAAGGCACAGGCATGAGGCCATCCATGCCTGTGTGGCAATGGCCAAATAACTGCATTTCCTGCATGAGCACCAATTACCTTCTATCTTCCCTTCTGTCTGTGGAAAATGGATTTTCTCTGCCTTCTTCCAGCCATTGCAAACACAAACCTTTTACCTCTGGCCAATCTCACCAGATTTTGACTTTCCCTGGATTCTGTATTACACACTGGTTTGTACCAGCCACCCAGACTGTCTCTGGATGCTGAATTTAATGCAGACCAAATTCACCCTCTTACTCTTGTTTAGAAGCCAAGTCAGAGCTTCTTTTCACCTGTCCCAACTCTACTATTGCTGGCTGGCTGTACTGCTCATCTGACTTAGGAGGGCTAGCTAAGCCTTAAGAGAACCTCAGCAGGCTGCTGCAGATACTGCAGGTGATTGGGAAGAAGGCAAAAGCAAAGGTGAATGGATGAAAGACTTTTATCACAATCATGCCTATTGTGTGTGGTCTTGCTAAGCTCAATGTGGTTCTTACTGATTGGTGGTGGTGTCTCAAAAGTGGATGTGCTGGTGCTGGCACCAGTGCATGTTTTCCACAAGCACCTCTTTCAGGGTCCTGTGCACCCTGGCCAGAGTAACAACCACAGCTGATCTGTCTTCCCAGGACAACACCATAGATACAAACTGATATTCTAGGTATTTGTCGTCAACATAACATGAAGGCTGAAGTCATGGTGACAAGTCCCTCCCTCTATCTGGAGTCAGAGAATCATAGATTCACAGAAAAATATTGGTTGAGATGCACCTCTGGTAGTCCTCTTGTTAAATACAACATTGCACATCTTCTTGAAAGAAAAGTCTTTAAACTACAGAAGCAGTCATTGTTATCCTGGAGTGTTGGCTAAAAGGTCTCATTGCACTTGTTGGCATTTCTTGTTAGCTGATGAAAGTTACTTCTGTCTTAGTGTTAACATTTCTCAGGTGCACAATGTTGCCCATGCATTATATGTATCTATTTTAGGTTTCAGAATTCCCTTAAATAGTACAGGACTCAAAAGAGTTTCTGTCATAAAGAGGTTAAGGATTGGGAGTGGATTAAAAAAGGTGAATGCAGAGTGCATAATACCCACATGGAGACAGGCTCCCATCCAAGTAGAAATGTCTATTAAAATTATTTTATCATAACAATATTGATAACTATGGAAGAACTAAAATATTAATCTAAATAACAATCAGATAATATGAAGTAAGAAAGAATCCTCTCCAGTTTCTTTATAAGAAAAGTACAAATGGTATTGCATAAGTTCATTTTAAAGAGCTCAAAAGTTCACATCCTATGTGATATCTTCATAGACTACAGATTTTCTCAGACATCATATATTTTCCACCATGATGTGTTATTTTTATCTTCTTGTTTTCCATGTTATTTCTTTTCCTTATTTCTGATGGATCATCTGGTGAAATTTAAACTTCTACATATGTGTTATTTCAAATGAACCTTACCAATGACTAATTCAATGTCATTTGGCACTTTTCTACTGCATTGAACTAGACTGGATACAATAGATTTAAATATAGATCAAATTAATTTTTGCCCCATGTGTCTTGAGTGAGGTGATACATTAAATGAAGAAAGGATAGGGGTGGAGAGTTGGTGAAGTTCAACAGATGTGCTTTGGTTTTAGTACATGTGGAAAGAGTAGTCCTAACCTTGTCAGACAGTACTGAGGCCCAGTTTTGTGCAAAATTTAGCACACAGGAGGCAAAGAATGAGTTTGAATCTAAAGTTAGATGGGATTCCACAAGTATGACAATAGAATCTTTTTCTTTTTTTTTGGGCAAGAAGATGGAAGGTACCAACCAGTCAGTGAAGAATCTGCTCAGCTCCTGAGAACAAGATAGAAAAGTGGGTTTGAT
>JANHFX010007118.1:20738-41887 GCA_027560015.1 Chloroceryle amazona | reverse complement strand
ATGGTGCGGAGCGGCGTTGACAGCGGCCGTTCGCTCCGGGAGCGAGCCCGGCGAAGTGCAAAAATGTGTGCAAAGCCGAGTTCCTGCCCGTGTCCGGGGTGGGGGGGAGGGTAGGGGGGCTTTCCCCCTGCATTTGTGTCTTCTGTACCAAAGTCCGGGGCTACCATCCTGTGCCTTGGCCGTGCAGCGAGCGGCCGTGATGCAAAATATTAAAATTTAAACTCCTCGGCTCTTCGTGCTCGAACGCGACGGTTAAGGTTGCGAGAGAAGCCAAAAAGATTCAAAGTTAAAGCTCTGACACGCCATCCTTCCCTCGTCGCTCGGGAGGTGGTCAGAGGGTGTGCTGTCTGGAGAGGAAGGGTTTGGGGTGAAGAAGGGAATGAGGTGACAGCCTAACTTTGGATTTCCTGTCTCTGTGCGGCGATTTCACATCCTTGCCCTTAATTGAAAAGCATGATGGTTCTCTTGGATTTAACTTCCTTGTTTTTATTTTTACAAGAAGTCATCCCTGGGAGTGAAAAGCCGTTGTTGTTCGGGAGCCATTCTTGTCTTTTTGGGTAAAGAAGTGGCCACCCAAAAGCAGAAATGCTTTTATCTCATAGTTAATATACATCCAGGCAGGGTTCTGTAAAAAAATATTTCTTCCCAGAGGCTGGAAGGCTAAGGTCAAAAGGAGACAGCCAGCCTTCAGGACACTTGGCAGAAGATGTCTCACTGTGCTGCCAGTGCACGTGTATCTCCCGTTAATGGAGTTAATCTCTCCTGTCGTGGGTGAACGGACCCCTAGAAGCCAAGGAAAGGTGCCCCAGGTGGGCTTATGTTTTAAGCAAGTTGGCTGCTGGGCAGAGGTGCTGAACTGACAGTCTGGGAGACTGAAGGCCTGGGTTGCCCAGACAGAAAAGTCACGGGTAGTTGCTTTGGCAAGTTTCCCCATCCTCATAATGGGTCTTAAGCCAATCTTGAAGGGATCATCCCTGGAATTAGGAGAGGAATTTAGGGAGAACTCTGCATGTGAAGGGATTCCCAAAAACTTGCTTTGACTTTGGAAAAAGTTCTGTTGGGTTTGTTGGGTTGGGCCCCTAGGCTGGGCTGTGGCCAGCACTTGCTCTTTGGGTGTCTCTGTGCTGGATCAAAGGTGGATGATGGGATATCGGCTTCAGTAGCATAAAGAATGGCCAGAGAAATTCTGTTGCTCAACACCAGGCTGGGGTTTGGAGTGAGCACTGCTTGTTACTCTTCTTGGTTGCCTCGTGTTGAAATGTTGACATGTGTGAAAGGCTCAGGGGTCTGTTGAGCGTGGCCATCCCCGCTGTGTGGGCGACGTGTGCTCTCTGTTGGGCAAAAGCTTCTTTTGCAGAACACCTCAGGTGATAAACTACTTTTTTTATTGTAAAAATTGGATGCGTTCTTTAATTGTGTGAGTGCAAAGTTTATTTGAGATGCTGAAGTTGTTGATGTGTTTTGGTCTTGCATGGGGTCAAGCTGTCTCTTTCATTTCTTTTTTTTGTTTGTTTGTTTCTAAATCGTTGCTCATTTTTGACACGTTTTGTCCTGCAGTGAAATTTATACCCATGCCTGAAAAAGAATTAAATAATAAAGATAGTGAACACTAATTTGGGAAGTATGTAACAGTTGACTTGAAATGTTGAGTGTTAGGCAATATGTATCCTTCTGTGAACTGCCCATGTTATTGACTGGGGATTTACTTCTGTTTCATTAATATTTGTCATTCATGTCATGCGATATTTGAATCTGGTGATTGAAATCCAGTGCCATTTGTTATAGCTCCATTTTTGCTTTGGAATCTTGATCTGGTGTCTTGACTGAAAAAAGTATAATCCATTTGCAATTGTTAGCCTGAGTATGAATGGCAGCTACTCCTGCTGAGCGGGTCATGGTTCTTCCAAAACACAAATGAGAAAGTGTTTTTTTAAGGAAAAAAAAAAATCAAATTTATGGATTCACTTGTTTGTGGGATGATTTTTATTTTTACTCTGGATATCATCTCTGAAGAGATGGAGCGTAGGACAGTCATCTGGAATTAAAAGATGAAATTCACTACCAGACTGGAAGGATGCCTTTGCTGGGCTGGCTGTATATCCTGATGTCGTTAGTTGCCAAGCATTTTGGAAGTTGTGGCAACAGTTACTTGGGGGGTTTGTTTGTGGTTTTTTGTTTGTTTTGGGGTTTTTTGAGGGGGGAGAAGATCTAAAGAAAATATGAATCTGTTCTTGAGAAATGTTGAAGAAAACTCTTGTTTTCTCTATGGAAAGTGACCCAAGTAGTAATGGTGCCAACCTCTCTGGGCGAGGTGAATCACATAGTTTTTCTGTTTGCAAGTTTGATTTTTCAAGTGATAACATGTCCGTGAGGTGGACAGACATGGAGAAACTAGGGAACGAGACAGGGAAAGGAAAACACAAGAAAAGGTGCCATCGGTGTTTTTTCTCCCAGGTTTGTTTCCATAGGCGTTGACATTTTACTGCATCTTGCTTTGTGGGTGCCTTCTACATTGCTGTGCCTTCTGGAAAGTGCTTTGTGCAGCTGCCGGGGCAAATAGTGAGGCTACTTTCTTCTACACTGTGACAAGTTTGTTTTGCTTTACTACCTGCTTCCCACCCATCGAAACATTGTGGCTTATTCTCATCCACTTCCCTGGAGTAATTAGAAGCGGGGTATCCACCTTATTTGGAAGGTTCATTTGGAAGCAAACTCTGTTTGCTCTGTCTGCAGTCAAACCACTCGACCTCCTCTGGCAGACCCTTGCGGTGATGTCTGGGATTGAAGTCATCCTGAGTTGTGGTTGGCATGACAAAATTTGTTTGATGAAACGTAGAAGCGAGCCCATAAAAGTCCTCCCTGGCATAACTGTGTGGTAGCCAGCAGGTCAGAAGTACCACGTGGTGGTTGGTAGACAAATCCTAAAGCCGTGCTGAGTTCAAAAGCGTCTCTCACAAGATCTAACAACATTTTTTGTACTAAGTGTGGGAGAAATAACGTTGAAGTTCTCTGCCTGTTGGAGGTTTGTACTTAATCAAACAACCCAACTGTTTCCATCTTCCCCCTGACCATTACTGCCACAGCTGATGGTGTACGTGGCCCACTGGACCCCTTTCCCTAACTGCAGCCAGGCTTGGGCTCTGACTGCCTCCCAGCTTCTACGGGGAGTAAGGGAAACGGTTTGTGTGAGCTTCGCAAGTGCACCTGTGCTTCGTGTCTTTTCTTCACCCTATTTCACCTTAATGTTGCTTGTACACCGAGTTTTTTAAGGTGACTTAATTGATTTCCATCGAAATATCACAGGACAGCATGTTTAAAGTCCCGTAGTTCAAAATCGTACATTTTTGTATGTTTTATAGAATGGAATATGTCTTCTTTTTTTTTTTTTTTTTAATTCTTCAAGTGTCTTGCAAAATGCATATGCATTTTATTCATCCCAAAGTCTAGTATTCTCAAGATGATACTTCACTTCCAATGATGATTCAGTATTTTTTTGTTTTATTTTTAGAACTAAAGCCTTTGACATTAAATTATACAGATACAGGGAAATTACAAACTGAAACTTATTTCAGGAGCAACTGGCTGAAGCTCTATGGCCTTGCATTAGGCTATACGTCAAGTTTAATCACCTAATAAGTAAGACCCAAAGACACGTATTCCATGAAAATTTAAATTTTGTGTGTACAGTGGTGGCCACAAGTCAAAGAAACAGATCCTGTGGGCTGCTCTTCAGCTCCTGTGCTGCCTGTTTAAATGACAGAGTATAGAAAACTGAGGGAGAAGTGCTGTCATTTAGTTGAAAATGTGATACTGCATGGGAATTACCCACTTAAACCCAAAGTTTGTCTCGCAGCCCTGGTAACACCACAGCGAGCAGATCTTCATCATGTTTTGTGCGCGTTTACGGGAAAGTTTAAACATTTGTTTTGCTTAAGTGCAAGGGCAAATCCATTCTCTACAGTAGGCAGCTTGGAGTTTGTTGTGAGTGTAGCGTTGTGGAGTTTTCTTAGGACTATTTGATGACAAATTGCTATTAACAACACAGTAGAATTGCTTGTTTGGGCTGTAGCCATTTTTTTCACCCATTGAAATGGGCTGGTTTTATTCAGCCGCTCTTGCAGGAAGTCTAAAATATCTTGGGATCTATCTTCTGCTGCTTGTTTCTGATGTGCTGATTCCTAAGATCTTGTTTAAACATCAGTGGCACTTGTTCATAAAGGGGTTCTGACAGTCCTTGAGCTCTAATGTCTGGATCTTCCCCATTGTATTTTGACAAGCAGCACAATTGTTGCTTGCTTGTTTCAGAAGAGGTCAAAGACAAACTCGCTTACTGCACCCTGATCAACTAAATGAGACTCGGCAGTGGTGTTGGACCTGTTTGCGTTGTTTCCACCCCTTAGGAACTGTACATCTGACTTAAAACAGAGTTGGGGATTAAGTTGCTCATCTCCCTTTGAGACTTTCACTTCTTTGAACCAGAATGTGAATGAAAAAGCACTGCAGGAATGTGGCCACCACATTTAGTGAGAGAAACTTGACTTTTTTCCGTGTCCCTTGCCATGCCGGTTTTCACCCAGCTTGAGTTCTCTCTCATCTCCTGTCCCAGAGCTCTAGGTGGAACTGAGGAGGTCTGGTGGCCCATCTGCTGTTGTTGCCGCTGCCAGGGAAGTGCCTGAGCCCTCGGGGTTCCTCCAGTTGCCCTCTGCAGTGGGTGCTGCCAGCCTGGCAAGGCTCTTGTGGTGCTCCCAGAGTTCAAACACCGGCAGCCAAAGGATGGAACTTTGGCCTGCGTTCTGTGTAGGATCACAAACCACTCACAGATAAGGAGATGGTTTAGCTGGTTTTATGTGCAAAACTGTTTTGTACATACATGAAAAGGGCAAGTATCAAGAAGATGGGGCCAGTCTCTTTCCAGTGGTGCTCAACAACAGGACAAGGGGCAATGGGCACCAACTGGAACCCAGGAGGTTCCATCTGAACTGGAGGAGAAACTTCTTTGGTGTGAGGGTGTGGGAGCCTGTGCCAGGCTGCCCAGAGAGGCTGTGGAGTCTCCTTGTCTGGAGAGATTCCCAACCCTCCTGGACACTGCGCTGCTGGGCCCCCCGCCCCTTTTTTTTTTTTTCCCTGTGTAACTTATTTTGAATTGCCCATGTACATCAAGGAAAAAAAGGGTGGCAGGGAGAGGAAGGGGGAGAGGGCAATAGATGCACCGTCCACTAAGCCACTAAGCATGTGAGGCTCTGATAATTGTTCCCCCCACGGCCTCTGTCTTTCATTTCTTGAGTGTTTTGGCCAATCGGAGATTGGCTGATGCGGTGCCAGTCACATTTAGAGCTACAGAATGATTACTTCCAACTTACAAGGCTACTATGGCAGGAGGTTGCTTCCAACGTTCAGCACCTCTTGAATGAGGATAAATTATTGGACACGAAGGACTTAATGAGACACGTCACAAGCCCCTTGTTCCTTGGGGAGGTGGTGTAGCTGGAGCAGCATCAGCGATGCTGTGTCCCTCTTTGACTTCTCAGTAGGTGTAGCTTCGTTTCTTCTGGCTGCTGCAGGGTGCCTGACCTGAACCAAAGCAGCGGTCAAAACAAGCTGCTAAGAGCTACAGTTTCAGCACTGTATTATTTTGGGGTATCTGTTGAAGCGTGAGCTCCACAGACTGTTTGCCAGGTGAAAAGGGATGCACAAGTCTTTCCCTGTTAACAGCTTCCGTGCCTTTGAGGTTTTGGATATGATAACCTTTTCTTGTCAATAAATGCTGAGTTGATAGTTCTTTTGTTTATCTTTTGAGTAAAACATTCAAAAATTTCCTATTAAGTGTAGCATGTGCTTTCTCTGACAGTGGATTGTTAGTCCAGAAGATACCTTAAAAAAGAAAGCTCTGTATTTTCCATTATCAACTGCATTCTTCAGAGCTGTCCTATCAGTCTAAGAAGAGCTTTTATTTTTCTAATTTTTGATGGGCTTTTAATATTTACGCCCAAGAATTTTGTGCTCTTTGAAATCACTTCTTTGAACCTCTTTCCATATGACTTAGATGAGAAGCAAATTGGCGTGTTACCAGTTCAGTACACTGGAAAGGCAAGAGCATTTACTGTTTTCATAAACATCCTCAGAAGATTTACATGTGCCCCTTAATGTGACCTGCTGTAGATCCTTTCCAAGGACTCTATGAATATGAAGGAATACACAGGATAAATATGGATACAAAACTTTTTAACCATGGATTTGCATTTTTAAACGAGTCTTTACTAGCATCAAATGCAAAATACAGGAGCTATTTACTAAATATATTTCAACTATGTATTTGTTTTATTGACTAGTGAAACAAAGTAAGCATTGCAACAGTTTTGTTATGTCTGATGGTTTCTTTGTTTCAGGTTTTTTGTGGTGGAAGATGAGGTGTGTGTTTTAAGTGGCCTAACCACACACGCAGTTGTGCCTCTCCAGCTCCTCTGCCCCCACGGTTTCTGACAGTTTCACAGCTTTTAAGTAAATTGAAGTCTTAAAGTTCAATCTTTGTCGATTGTCATCATAGCATCTGAAAAATCAAAACCTAGGGTGTCTTTTTAGTATCCTGGATGAACAAGGAAGGAAGGAGATGTACCTTTTTATTTTTATTCTTTTTTTTTTTTTTTTAACTGACTTGGTAATTTTCATTTTGCGAAGACATTTAAATACCTCTCTGGGCATCTCTGCTTCCTGTAAAACACTGGTTTATGGAAATTTGCTTGGTTTAGAGAGTAATAATAAATTAAAAAAGGGCTTTAGTTTTAAGATGCCACAGTTTAAAGCAAGTTATGGCAAATATGTTAGGTATTTATCACAGAAAAACGCTGGCTGTGCCTTGGTAAATGTATATTGTAAAAGTATATGTAGGGGAACCGTGGAGGTACGTTTTTGAGAGTGTTGAAATGAATGTATCTTAACTCTAAAATACTGCCCTTACACTGTGATGTCTTGAACGTCGTACTCAGTGGGCATTCAGAAGTCCATGGTTTTTGATGTTCTTTCCATAAAAGGCAGTTCTGCGGTGAAACATCATCTGTATATCGAAGTTTTGTTACCAGTAACGTAGGTATATGAAGGGTACAAACCAATTGAAAGAGACTTTGGGATAGTTAGCTGGGTTGTAGTTTGGCTAGTTGCTAAATCAGGCTTGTTTGTTGTGTTTGAGTTCAGCACCTGATTTCCCTTGGTTATATGTATAAAATACAGCTTGTGTTAGCACAGCGGGACTCTCCCATCATATTTTAGTAGCTGGGCCACTTGCAAGGCTAAAACTAATGGACCTGGGATTGTGTCTCTAAGAAGTAATGAGAACGTAAGCCTGTGTGTACTGACACAAAAGATCTGTCCAGTTCAGCATCCTGATTCCTATCGCAAGGCCGTAGTATCTTCCTGTAGAGAGAAAAATGGGCTCCATGTCCCAGCAGTGACATTGGCTGTTTTTCTTGGGATCAAGGCAGATATCAGCCCTGGTTATAAAATGACCTGATGCAAACAAAACAGAAGCACCAGCTCAGAGTGCAATCTGAAGTCATCTGCAGCGTACACTCTAGATATCTGCAGGGCCTTCAGGGGAGACTTTGCACGCTCAAGGTCTATCCGGTAATTAAAGTCTAGCTAACTGCTTTGTGTGAGTAGAGACGCCTAGTCTTGAAAATTTAGGGAGGGGAACATGGCCATGGAGTAAACAAATTGTAATAGTGCTTGTAACAGTAATTCTAGGAACTAATCTAATGATTTGAAATGAATACTGGTTTGTAAGTATAAACTATAGTAGGTTGTGCTGGAGTATAATCTTTCTAAAATTAGGAAGACTGATGGGAAACTTTTCCTTAAAGAGAAAGAAATCGGAGATTTTCTTTCTCTGGAGGCATTTTGCCATGCAGGAACTCTAGACTGTAACTCTTAGGTGACCCCTTATATTTTCAAGGCTGGCACATTTTTTTCTTGCTTGTTTGGGTCAGATAAGGACTAGACTTGATCTTTGGTTAGCAGTGCCCTCTAAGAACAATGAAACAGAAAGAAAGTAAAAGCAATGATGTTTACATCAGACTGGGAATCTTGAGCTTTTGCTCATTTCTGTGGAATTAGATAAGTGCAGCTATTCTAAATAAATGTATTCAAAGCAACTTGACAGCCACTTGAGTGAGCATTTCCAACTAATCAAACTCTAATGCTTCTGGAAAGTGACGCTGTAGAGCTTCTTCCCCTGGAAGACTGAGGTGTCCATAGGAAGAGATCACCAGTGTCCTTTGCAGCTGAAGGAGTAACTAGACATCCAAACATTCCCAAGGGCAATGGAAGTTTTAAATTAGTGCAGTTTTAGAGGAGTCAATCAATTTTCACTTGTGATACAGTAAGGTCAGCAGTTTCAAAGTTAAAATTTAAACTGTCGGTGCACACCAAGTTGTTCACAGTGTCTGTATGTGGCTAGAGAAGGTTAAAGCCCAGCTAACAAATTATTTTCCAATTTATTCTTTTGTCTTTTTCCTGTGCTAAGTGTTAGGCACTTCACATTTTGTTTTGATTATACAAAAGGGTATGTGTTGAGTGGGAGAGTAAAGGACACTTGATGTCCATTCCATTTTAATTTGAAAAGAACACCCATAAGACAATGTAATACAGAAATCTTCGCTGGGTTCATTATCACGTGACTTTTGAGAGGCATGACTTCCAGGGAATTAACATTGGAACAAGCTGTATTTTTACCCAGGTCATCAAGGGTTGATGATCAATAACAGCAAAGAATTTTTCCCCAGATGCCGATGGCAAATGAGGTAGCATCCCATTTCAGAAGATCCATCAGTGCTTCAGATTCCGTTTCACTCATGTTAGAGGCATCTCTCTGCTGTCAGGGCAGCTCATTAACCGTTTTGGTTTTCCTCTCTCCCACACTGTATTCATCAGGTCTCCTGAGATTTGTGCTTATTTATTTAGACTGCCCAAGAATAAAATGTTAGATTGCGAATGAGAAGGTGGCAATTACTGTATTTAAGGATACTTCTTTGAGGTGTAACACTGTGGAGCATTAAAATGTGGAAGACAGTGCATCAAGCAGTTGATGTGACAGCTTCTGTCCATGACTACAGAAACCCAGTGAATTTGAAGGATTACTACTTCACAAGTCATTAAAAGCACAGAAAGATGGGAGCTGGCTCATTTTTCTATCAGCAGGATACACGTGTCATACCTGTATGCAAACCGTGCCGTGCTTCTCCACTTTCTTATCAGTGAAGATTTAATAGCAGGGGTTTTTGTCTTTTATAGGATTAAAAAAAAAAAACAAACAACAAAACCAACAAACAAAAAACCAGCTTATTGAGATAAATCCTTAGAACACCTTGTCTTTAAATCCAATTCTTTACAGGGATTGGTTTCAGTTTTACATTCAGTTGGAGGTTCTCTCTGCTGCCGTGAGTGGCAAAATGTGGATTTAGTGGGGAGGCAGAACAGGCACTAGGATGTCATGTGGCTTCTGTCCCCGTGAGCGTCGATCTTGGTCCACCCATAGTGACAGCTGGAACTTTACTGTTGTTCATATTTACCTCTTCCAATGTTATTTTCCTCCATTTCTCAAGATGAAATTGTTTTTTATGTTCTGGCTCTTCATATCTTCAAATACTCATGAAGAGCAATGAATGATGGACAGCTGTTAGCTCAATTGCAATGATGATAGTGTAAAAATAGACACTTCTCTTTCTTTCAGTGCAAGTGAAGCTCTTAATTAATTCTTCTTTACTGGTATTGGTCTGTAAAATGGGAATTGCCTCTATTGCTGTATGTTATTTGAATATATTCAATATTAATTGAAATACTCAGTATTAAAGTCCTTACAACTTAGTTTATTCTAAAGATTTTAATCCTCTGCAGTTGAATATATATATATAATCAAAGCTGTGAAATGTAACAAAACCAATTCCTTGCATGCATACAAAATAATTTACATTATTATGGCATTCTTATTGTCAAGGCAAAACAACAACTTGACTTTTTCGCTTGTTCATGATAGATGTTTTCATAAATAATGGGAATTAATAAGAGTCATTATTCTAACGTCTATATATAGTTTTCTTCTTTCTATTAGTAAAATGATGTTTTATTTGGCTCTTATTTATTTTTCTTCTGTACACTTGTTTATAGTTATGAAGCTTGAACTAAAATGTGAATAAAAGGGATTAATTTGGGAGAAGGGATTTTAGATCTTTATATTGGTAAATAAAGTCTTAAAGTATATGGAGACATAGTCAGTGGTGAGAAGGGGAAGAAGAAAGTAGCAACTGGACTGTGGAACCACATGATAATTTTATGTCCTGCTTTTCATGCTCCCTTTTCTTGCATTTCTCATTTTTGTCAAATTTTTGAGCTCTGCCTTCCCAGTGTCTTCCCAATACCTGTCTTTCTCATTCTTAGTCAACCCACCAGAAAAAAACTTTTTCCATTTGCCTTATTCAGAAAAGGGCACTTCCAGTGTGGAATTAGTTGTCCATTGATTGTAAGGTAAGGATGGTTTTTACTTCTCTGAGCAGGAAACTGGAGCTTTGTTCTGTAGTGGGAGAAGGGCATATCCTCCTTGAGCTGCCTTACCTTTTGTAGAACGATGGGTAGGCAGGGGGTGGTGGGGAGGAATGCAGGAGCTCATCATTAGGACACCTGAATGCTGTCTAGAAAGATGTCACTCGCTCCTCTCTGTCACAGTTAGTCTGGCACTGGGTGTATCACTCAGGCTGAGCGTTGCAGAAATTATTGCTAATCACTTGCTCATCTCCCTTAGAAAGTTTGAATCCCTGAGCCAAAGCCCAAGCAGCAAAAAGCCTTTTTTTCCTCACAAGTAAATATTTGTCAGAACATCTTTGAATAAAGTAGCACAGGCTGACTGGGTCATCTGGGGAGAAGTTACGCTGCAAGTACAAGCCACAGACCAAACTGGCTCCCTTTTGTGTTAGATTTGGTTTGATTTTGTTGGGGCTAGCTACAGAGAGGTATTTAACTAGCATGCAGTGCTATCTTTGATATCCCTCTGACATCCACAAGGCCATTAAGGACATCCAAGTGAAATTCCTCTAGGAGGTCATCAGATTGCATCTCCTTTCTCTACAAAGAGCTATAGAAAGGCTAGTTGGGTGAAATTGATTAGTTAAGTGAAATATACTTAAAAGTGACCTCCTAAGCACTGAGGTGTTGGGTGGTTTGGTTTTCTTGTGGGTTTGTTTTCTTGTGGGTTTGTTTGTTTTCCTTTTTCTAATGTCTTCTGCACCTAGCGCAGGATAACACCCAACTTTTCATTCATTACAGGCCTTCCCTTGGGACTGTAAACTGTGTTAGTAGGCGAGTGTTGTTAAGGGGTTGTGCTGTTGAAGTATAAAATGTCTTTTGCACATCATGCCACTCAAAAAAACATGAAGGGAAAGAGAGGGAAACTGACACAAATGCTGTAGGATACAGAAATTTCTTCCCCCATTCTTAGGGCTCACTCACGGAGGCTGTTCTGCGAATGTCACTTGGTAGCTCAATGTAACTTACACCGTAGTAAGTGCCTAATTAAGGTTTGTTATCCGAGTGACAATGGCTGATCAAGTTATGTTTTTAAACTATAATTGTTGTGTTTTACTTCATTCTACATCAAGTCTCTGACGGTGTTTGGGTGGCAGTGCTCTATAATTGACTTGAGCAGATCCTTCCTCTGACCACTCAGCTGTTCCTTACATTGAGCCACAACGGCAGCTTGGCCACGGGTTAAAAGGATTGGAAAATTGATCTGGTGTAATTAAAACAACCAAACAAAAAAAACTGGCTCCAAAAATGTTTATTTGGTTGAATCAGTTCCTTGTTCTGGTTCAGTGCATGGCCATACACGTATTTGCCAGGATGACAAAGCAGGTGTGGACAGCTGAGCCACCAAGTGATGTCTGCAGAAGCAAGCGAGCCCCGAGACCAGGGGAAGAAATCTGTATCCTACAGCATTTGTGCCAGTTCTCCTCTCTTTCCCTTAATGTTTTTAGGAGTGGCATGATGTTTAAAAGGTAGTTTAGAAACACAGAAGATACGAAGGCAGGAGACTATCTGTTGCTTGGCCCCTTTCAGCTGGGGGTCTGAGGGCCCTGTTCTCTACAGCAAACTGAAGTGCTGCAGACCCTTGCTTGCCACCACTGCCTCCTCCAGCAAGCTGCTCGCTCTCGCCCTGTCCTTTGCACCGACACCGGTTTGTGTCGCTGGGTCGGCTGAACGCTGTTCAAAGAAACCTGTCCAGCTGAAGCCTGTCCTTTGCTTCTGTAGAAATAGTTGTCTGGCAGTTTTCTGACTGACTCAGGTTGAGATCCAAAAGGTGCCACTTCAAGCAAAGGAGCAGGAATGTATGGAATGGTTGAAGGGAGACGGAGATAAAACTGGGTGGATGTGAGGGGATGGTTGCAGCAATGACCCTGGTCTGTTTAAAATTTAAGGAAAAAGAATCTGTCAAATTGCATGTTTAACATTTGGCTGGATCAGCTGACGGGGCTGACTCGCAGTGGGGCTGCACAGCTTCTTGCCTCTGGCGTGTCTTGACTTGCAGAGCCCGTGTCACTGAACTGAGCTCATGGTCGTACAGCACTGTGCAGGGACACGGGGTGAGTGAGCAGCAGCACCTTGAGGTCACGGTCAGGGATGGGGTGAGGAGCATCACCCCTGACAAAGGGGCTGTGCTGAGTGATCGTGGTCGGACTAGAAGATGCTGTGCTGTTTAGTTGTAGTGGCTGGTTACGCTTCCATTTTTAATGTGAAAATGGAAAACTCGTGCTTGCAACATTTTGGGATTCCAGTTACTTCTCAGTGCTGCGTAACTGCTGCTTCTGAACAATTCCCTGAATTTCACTTTAAGCACAGCAGTTCCCAGACTTGCTGAAACTCATTATTTCTAGTGTGCCACACCAGCAATGAAACTTCTGCAGCCATGTAAGGTTGTCTTTGCCCTGTCCACCTGTATTAGATGATAATTGAGCTCTGATGCCATTGTGCAATCCCACTCTGAAGATGGGGGTGACGTACAAGTGCCGTTAAAAGGATCGTGGATTTCTAAGGATTCTGGTTATTCACTGGGTGGGCAGGGGACAGGGAGTGGGATGGGACAAGATGTCTCTTCAAAACTGAGCTCACTTCAAGCTGCATTTCATTTAAAATGCTGGTATTCATAAGGATTATTTTTAGGCACTCCAGTGGAATTAAAGTTCAAAGTATAAGTGCTGTCAATATCCTCTGGGTAGAAAAATTTACGCTTTAATTACTTTTGGTTTCAGTTTCATGGGCAGGAACAAATTATTTTCACTTTGAATGTGTTTATGTGAAGGTGGGAAAACTGATAAGGAAAGTAAACTGTGTCACTCTGTAACTCCTTCCAATACATGAGTAAAAACTGGCTAGGAAGGAAAAATACCTACTAAAACTAAAGGCTGCAAGGCTAGTGCTGTGTTCTGGAAGGACTGGGGAATCTAGAGGTAGTAACTGGGTGAGAATTTAGGAAGCAGCCAAGGAGTTTAAGTACCCCAAACCCAACGTTTTCAGTTCTCCCTGTGTGTAGGCCCCTTACTTTGGTTATATTCAGCAAAACATATTCAGTCAATTATTTAGGTGTAGCTAACACTTAATGAAGAAATGTGTTATTTCTTAATGTTAACTGTAGGTGATAAATCGACCCGATTATGTATTCAGCATTTTAAAGACAATTTTCTTTTATTAAAAAGATTTAATATACTTATTACAAATGCAGTCTGCATCTGTATGCAGTTTGAAAACATAAAATAGATTAAAATATTGGTTATTTCAGGGGTGTAGCACACAAAAATTCAGGTTGCGTGAATGTATGTTCAGATGACTCATTGTTTTAACAGGTGCATGTAGCAATGTTTAAAAGCTATACTTTGCTTCTAAACCTGTACAATGCAATGGCATCGCCAGCCATTGGCAAGGAGCCTTCGTTTAGTCTAAAAAACAAAACAAATTGTTAAATAAATAACTTTAAAGTACAAGATTACAGTCGGTTTAAAAAAAAATCTGTTGATCGTCGTCTGGAAACTTGATCCAATATATTCAAAATTATTTACTTGCCAACCAAGTATTTAAAATAAACCCCAAACCAAAGAACAAGCACTAGACTAAGACTACTTATGTGAAAATTACTGAGTCAGAGGCTTCCGCTGTGCCAGTTTTTATTGAGTGCCACACTTTACGAAGAGCAGAATCAAAGTATAAAATCAGGCCATTATTCTTACCCCTTCCATTTTTCCTCGGCCTTTCAATTCTGACATTGTTTCCCCAGCCAGACGGGCCTAAGCACTGCGATTTTACACCCAGAACGCAAGCATTAAAACATTGCATTCTGATTTTGATTATTTGCAAGATAAAAGCAACTCAACGAAGTGTGGACTTCATTATAGGAAGTAGCCTCAGAAAGTTCTGAAAGGTCCAAACTTTCTTTTTCTAGAGATGAAATGCCACATTTTTCTGGCGTTTATGTGACAGAGGAATCTTTCTGTAAGTGTCTAGACGCAAAGAAACGATGCACTGTAATTGTTATATCACATTAGGTGCTCGTTAATAACATTTTCCTGGAATTTCTAGCAGGTGCAGGTCTGAGAATAAGAAATCGTGTTCTCTTCGGTTCTGCATTTTTGCCAAAAATGAAATTAAATATAAAATCATTCACAGGAAAAGAGTTGTTGCTCTCCCCAGTACAGGCCTTGCCGGTCATATAATCACTTATTCTAAAAGGATAGGTTCCTAAAACTAATGTCATACGGATTGTAGTGAAAATATAAGGAAAACAATTTTGTCTCCAAGTTCTATTACTTAAAAATAGAAGACACCTGAGGGATTTGTAATTCTTCAAATGAAAAGGGGTAGGTGTGAGGCTGCCATAGCAGAGCAAGGCAGAGGTGGAGATTCAAATGAACAGAGATTCCAGGAAAGCGCCCCGAGTGCTGGTGAGAAGACCTCGTGTCTGCTAGACTGGGACAATGAGAGCCGAGGAGACAGAAACACTGCAAAAACAGGTTTCTAGGATTCTTTAAAAAAACATCTGTGGGTCAAAATACTGTTGTTCTCTGGCCAAAGTCTGGATGTTGCGTTCCCAATTTAGAGTGGCTTACAGATTGTATTTCTTTGTTCTGGTAGGAGCAATCAATTTTATTTTTTTGTCTTTAGTCTACAGGAGTCGGGATTTAAACCAAACTAAGAATAAACAAAACCAACCAACTGAAGATTTCTAAAACGCTGGGGTTCGTATTTTGCTTTGTATTCGTGTTAATTGTGGAAGTGTAAATGAGCTGGGATAGGCCAGGGTATAACATAACCCCTAGACTGGGCGGGTTGATAATGGCCACAGAAAGAACTGCGGAAAGGCTGTGATGACGGTTGCTTAGCAGAAGCTTGAAGACCACAGAGCCACTGCTTGTACAACTGTTTGCCATGATTAGAGCTTGTCTTCAGTTCTATCTTTATTCTCTGGCTGAAAGTTTTTGGTTGACCAAGGCACTCAGGTAGGTGCAGCAAGGCCCATAAGGCACCGGGTGTGGTGCTGCATGGTAACCCCAGCTCTTTGCTAAGTCAACACAGGCCGTGTGAGATACATTTCACTCTGGTTAATTGGCAGATCATAAAGCAGTAACAGATGAAGGACGTTCATGTTGGATTTTATAGAAGTTTTTCACAGCCCATTGCTCTGAGGATTCAGATAATGATCTGGAGGAAAATAGAATATAATCTCTGGTAACATGCATATGTGCAAAAAAATTGATGGATTAATAAGTGTGAAGGATGGTCTGTACTTAGTTAATGGAGATCATTTCAACATATGCTAATATAGCTAAATATATCTGTCTAGACAGCAAGATCATACATGCAGGACGACTTTGGAAAGGGGTCCTTTGGTGGTATGACTGAGTAGCTGAAATGCACGGTGCAGTCCCTTGGTGTGGATCTAGGGGATCTCAAGTGGACTTAGGTGTGTTTTGATTCTGCTGGGGATTTTTTCCACCTAAACATAAGGAGAAACTTGTTTGGTGGGAGGGTGTGGGAGCCTGTGCCAGGCTGCCCAGAGAGGTTGTGGAGTCTGCTTCTCTGGAGAGATTCCCAACCCACCTGGACCCTGCGCTGCTGAACTCGGGTGTGTTTCTTCTAGAAATCCAAGAAATTGAAAACTGAAGGCATTATCGATCAGAACAGTTTATTGAAGGATGTTTTGGATATGGCAGTGATAAAAATGCAGTTTTTCTCAAAAGATACCTTTAGTTCAAGCACAGTATGATGGCCTGATGCAGGAATTTTGGAGTGAAATTGTCTGTTGTACAGGAAGGCTAACTGAATGATCATCACTCACACAGGTTTTCTACAAAACCTGACAAAAATGTCTGAGGTTCAGAGGCAGCCTGGCCTCAGTTGTAATGGGTGCCTGTATTTTTGAAGGGAAGGGTGAAAAGAGAAGGGAAAGGGAGGGTTGGAGATGTGGAGAGCAGAAATAATAGAGGAGAGTTTAAATTTTATTTTAAACATAAGAGAAAATAAGTATGAGATTTATTCTTTCAAAATATGGGATTATCCAAGCAATACATACATCTCTATAGCATTTGGAAAGGTTTAATGTGATAATTGTGTGAATTAGCAACCAGCTGGGAACAATACCCTGCTATTTGTTAAAGGAGAGACAATAAAGTTCTTCTAGACAGGAAAGAATCTACATTGTTAACAGATGACCTGAAAGTTCAGCTCATTGAAAAGGCAAATATTTTGACCAGGAGACTAATTCTTCCTGCGGAGCAGTATGAGTTGCCGTGCTTAAGCCGTACAGCTATTTTTAACCATGTCACAGCTATTGAGCTTAGTCTTCAAGTCGCTTCATAAACAAGGTAAAAAAGACTCAAGCAGGTCTTTCTCTTTGGTGAATGTGGAGGTGAATATGTCAGAACCCCCTCTGCTTGCAGTTTTTTGTTTATTTTGTGCAATTTCTTTATTGGTTTTAACAGTTCGGGTGTAGCTTTTTGGTTCTTGTCGCTCTCGGCCACGCTCCAGAAGCACCATTGCATCCGAGTAACTGCGGGTGGGAGCTGGATCTGTGCAATGGATGTTGTTATGATCGGGGGGGAAAAAAGAGAGTTAAGGCTCTATATAAAATCCAGAAGTTTTCCAGAAGTTTGTTCTTCCACACTTCTGTGGTTAAAATAGTACATTCCAGTTTAACGGCAGTTTTACGGTAGAATTTGCATTCAATGTGTAGCTTTTCAGCTGGTCTGGATTCTTTCAGATGTTTGACTTGAGCATCTGAAGTCTTTATCAGAAAATCTTTAATTTGATTTGCTGCATTCTAGGTTTTTCTGGTTCGAGTGGTGATTTTGTTTACTATGCTAAAGGTCTCTGAATTCCTCTAGTGCTTTCTAAGAGTAAAGTTGTGCCTAAATGATGGCTGGTGGGTTAAGATTCTTCAGTTCACAAGATGTGTTACTGATGTAATTGAGACCTTCTTGAAAAATATTTGAAGGAATAAAATGGTGTTTTCAAGACCTACGCTTAGCTGAGATGTGAAATACCTCACTTTTCAAAGACAGTATGATGGGAAATGATGTATCAAGGCAAATTATTTTAGCTTTAAAAATGGGCATCCCTTGGTAGACAGGCAAGTGTCCGTAAGCGTGTGCTGCATTCTTTGGGAAGAGGACAGGCGGCATCTCTCTTTAATTACCCTGCCCTTCCTTGTGATGTGGCTTTTCTCACGCTTTTTAGGAAAACATGACCCAAATAGGAGAAACAACCGGGGACTGCGCAGAGGGCAGAGCTCTGCGAGTTTGGTCTCTTTTCTGCTTACGCAAGGAGTGAGTGTAGTCACTGTACCTGCCCAAATGGGGACACTTGGTCAGGCCTGATCTTCCCTTCTCCTTTGCGCCACTTCCCCGCGCCCACACTAACGGCTTTGTGGGGCAATGGAAGGCAGGCATGATGGAGGAACTGCATGATGACTTGCTTGTTGATGCCATGACGGGCTGAGAACCAGGCTGCTTTGCAATATTAGTCATGGAAATGAACTAGGAAGTGTAGCCAGGCACACCAACATTCCTTATGTTAGGGCACGTTTCGGTAGCTCACCGTAGCTTTTTAAAGAACTATTTTGACACTTGTTAGAAAGAATATTTGTCTGATACAAAAGAAAAAGGGATAGAATATAATTGAAACTGCACCCGGTCTGCTCAGTGATGCAGCTAACTGGCGAGGCCTATGTGTAACCACAAACAACAACAAAAAAGACATTTCAAGTTCAGCTCCCACCAAATTAGGAGATAATTACTTTTGCTTTCCTGATAAAGACATGTGCTTGTAAACAAACCACCTTTAGGTTAGCCTCTTGTTCATGTACACTTGATAGAGCTGATAAAACTCTTGCACCCATGTGAGGAGGAGGCTTATGAGCTGCAGCCGAGCAGCTTTGGGGCTTTTTTTGTCTTTGTAGATTTTATACCACATCGTAAACCAACTGTTATTTACGTCACAAATGAAAACACTGCGCTGAGGAAATGCCAGATCTATGGTTGCTCCCGATTCTTCATTCTCTTTCTTTGTGCCTACTTTGTGCACAGACAGGATCACGGGTCCTGTGGTCAGGGAAGGAAAACCATCTGCAGTTGTAATTAACAGAGAACGAGAAGGTGCACGGCTCATGTACCCTTCCCGAGGCATCCAGCGGGAGGGTGCTTCCCCTTCGCTGCTCCCAGGAGAGAAGCGTAAGCCATGAGCAACAGCCGTGCTGCTGACACGGTCAGGGGCTCCTGTTTGTCCTTACTCTCCAAGACCAGAGATCCCCACGTACTTCCAAGGCAGTGTATGTTGCTGTCCTGCTTTGCCCTGGCCTTCTCAGCTTGGTATTCCCTCTACCGACTCTGGCACTCAGGATTTCACACAGAGTCAGTGTAGGGAGTTTGTCCATCTGAGTATTTTTCTCCCTCACGACCACTCACTTTTTTCTTTCCTTTTTCCTTCTCTTTCTCCTGTTTTGCTCCATAGGGTTAGTTTGAGGACACATTTTCTCTAAGAGCAGGTTTGATTTAAATTTTGGCCACTCCATGTCTGTTGCTTTAAGAAGCTATGGAAAACATCTTTGGACAGTTCAATCTGCTGAGGTTCGGAAGCTGCTGGGGATTTTGGAGGTGGTGTAACTTCTAAATGGATTGGCACTGTAAGGAACCTTTGAATTTGCCATTATTCACTACCAGCTCCCCTTTAATGGAATACCTTTAAAGCAGCAAGCAAAATCGTCTGTAAAGTAATAAAGTTGTAGTTGAAATACCAATGCTTTTGTATTTGTAGAAGGGTTTTGTTGATTAGAAACTTGAGTAGTATCTATTTAAAAAACAAACAAACAACAAAACCACCAAAGGCCCACTTCTAAGTCTGGAAGTGAAAACCCAAACTTTCTAGAAATTTCTTGACTAAGATTGACTGTTGTTTTATCACAAGAGAGCAGAGTCCAACTTGGGTTTTTTTTCTAAAATTTGCTGCTTATTCTTTGTTGATTAACAATTTTCCTAACTTGGAATGCCTATGAGAAGCGGCTGATTTTTCTTTTTAATGTTTTTTGCCCTTTGGACAATAAGAGAAATGATGGGGTATGGAGAGTTCCTCTAACTGGCATTTCTATCTTCCCATCAATACCTCTGGATTTTCAGAAGTCTAAGCCTTGTATCCAGCTGCGCAGGCTTGGAGTGGGTACTTTTATCCGTACCCGCAGACCTAGAGCTCACAGTAATGATTTGATTTTTCCTGGTCTCCATGATTTGCAGTTACTGTGTTTGACTCCATGTGCACGGGATCGCTTTTCTGAGCTCTTGCCACCTTCTCTTGCCTTGCCCCACTCGAACTTAAGAGTACCTGTTTTTAAGAGACGTGTATACTTCTTGTACATGTAACTTCTGCTGCTGTCTCTTACCAGGCTTAGAAGACAATAGCAACCTGCCTGCTATAGACACATTACGTATTTACAGTCCTCCTTCAGCAGTAGCTTGGGCAATGGAAGAGCCACTCCACCCAGAGCTCTGCTCACTGCCCTCTCCTTGGGGTTACTGCCCTCTCTGGTCTGCTCGCTGAGCTGCTCACCCTAATCCAATTCGGTCAAATTGAGCCATGTTAGGAAAGATTTGTTATTTAAATTACTTAAGCTGATCTAGCTTATTTTGACTGACATGTTTAGGGAGTTCTTATAGACGCAGCTCAGCCCAGAAGATTTGAGAAGTGGTAACTGTCAGCAGGATGTGATGATAAGCGGAGAGCATGGGTGGCAAAGAGCAGGTCTTTCCCAGATACACCCAAACTGTGGAGATATGTTCATCTGCAGCCCAAAATCTGGGAACCTGCTTTTCTTCGCTCTGAAGACTTTGGGCTGTTAAAAAAAGAGAAGACTGCCAACATCAGTCCCTCTCTGAGCGCTCCCGTTAGCCACAGTGTCCCCTGGAACCACCTAGGGCATGTTGGCCAAGAGGCTTCGACTGTCCACCTTTGAATGACTCCTGCCAGCCTTGTTTCAGCTGAACTAAAGTGCAGGTCTCCCTCTGGTGCCTGCTTTGTAAAAGCACAAGATTTTCTAATTGGGCTGAGCAACTGAAAACCAACTGTACGAAAAGAGAAAGGTCTCTCTGTTGTCCTGGTAATAACAGTTGTGAGAGTGCTGATGGTAATGTTAGATGGTAGATGACTTCTCGTGGCACATAGTGCTAATCTACACCTAAATTCAGAACAGTGTGTTCGCCATCAGCTGCAGCAGTGCTTGTCCCCTCTGCACCTCTTCTAACAGCAAAATCTTCTGTCTGGGAGGTGTATTTGTTAGTAGATCCATGGAAATAAAGCCAGAGCATTTTGGTCACTTTCTAATCATTTTCCCTTCCTTACCAATGTCCTTTAGGTGAAAATTTGGGGAAGTAACAATATTATGCTAGACGAGCAAGTACCCTGTGCTTCACTGCACTTTGGAAAACTGCAGAGGAGGATGATGATGATCAGGTTGTTCTGCGGTTTATATAGGGACAGGGGTGGTGTCAGTGCGTCCAGAGAAGGGCAGAGGAGCTGGGGAAGGGTCTGGAGCACAAGGGTGGTGAGGAGCAGCTGAGGGCCCTGGGCTTGTGGAGCCT
>JANHFX010007118.1:0-15953 GCA_027560015.1 Chloroceryle amazona | reverse complement strand
CGGGAAGGGCGGTGAGTCCCAGTGCGGGGAAAATGCCCCTGAACCCTCTCGGTGCTGTCCCCAAGGGACGGGGCTGGGACACCCTGGGGCGGGCGGGGGGTGGGGGAAGGGTGGTATTGTGGCAGGGGTACTTCAGTCGTGAAACGGCCCTTCCAGGAAAGCTGGAAAACCCTGGGGCGGTGTGATGAGCGCAGCTTTCGGAGGCGTTGGGTTTCTTTGCGGGAGGGGTAGGACCGGTGCGGTGGTTAATCGTGGTTAATCTTCAGTGGGCTCAGTCTTTAGGACGCCGTGGGTTTTGGGGAGGACTACAGGAGAAGGAGGAAGATAAAAGCAGGCTGTAGGGCGAATGTGTTTCAGCAGTGGGACAAAATGTTCTGGGACCCACTACAAGAAGTCTTCGGACATTTCGGGTGCTGCCCCAGCACAGTTGTGACCGGTTATCACTTAAGGGTTTGTCAAATCACATCAAGCAGAAGAGAGAGCTCACAATTCTGGGGAAAAGATGTCTTCAGGGGAAGCTTTGATGCCTGTAAAGGCCATCAAACCCAAGAGCGAAGTCTCTGAGCTGGACCTAGCTGTCCTTCTGGAAGCCCTTTCTTCCTTTCGGTTTCATCATCTCGTTACTGACAAAGTTCTGGTTTCAAAGTAATTCAAAAAGCCTTTGCTACCTGATAGAAAACAGAAAATGAAAGGAAAAATAGCCCAGTTATCCCCTAGAATTGTTCCCCAGAATCGATTAATTGATGGATGTGATTCAGCTGATTCTTCAGGAGATGCAATAGGCCTGTAATTGCTGTAAGTGACTGGGAGGAGTAACAGTGGCACTCTGAGCACCCTTCCAGTGATAGCTGGTAATTTACATACAGCACAGCACCTCGCTGTGCCATCCAGAGACCATTCTGGTCCCTCTGATCGCAGCTGAAATGAAGGTCAGGTGGGCAGAAGTTAGCACTGGTGCCCCAAAACGCAGAAAGGTTCTTTTTTCCCGGGCCTGGCTGCTGCGTCCTGGCTCTGTGCACGGCAAAGCTTTTTGAGCAATAATGGTGCAACATGACACTGGAAAACAAATTAAGTTTATATTTTTTTTTCCTTGATTGAGACATTTTAAAGCTGGATTTGTTTCCCAGACTGATTCATTGTGTAGCTTAAAAAGCTTTGTGCTGATGCTGGGGGGAGGGACCAACGAGCAGGGACTGCTTCAATTTGCACCAGTGCCCATACCAAAAGAAAAGCACCTGGTACCCTTGTGTTAGAGCCACTGTCTCAGTTACTCTGGTACTTTCAATGTATCCTCATGGAAGTGTGGGAGGGTTGTGTGATTTGTTTGGCTTTAATTTAGAAGGCAAGGCTTTTGCATTGCCACCCTGCTCTGGAATTGGTGCCACCCCAGTATCACTGTGCTGTAGGGTATGGTGCAGTTCCATCGAGGGTGTTAAATGCAGAGACTGTAGCAGGCTGCAGATGTGTAGAACATCACAGCTGGTGTCTGGGGTAATCTGGATCTTATCTTTGTGGTGGCTCTAAAAGTGTTACAGTTTTCAAGTGTCCTCTGCTTTGCCCTCTTGGTTGAAATCGTCATCTTCTCTTAGGAATGTTGAAGTTGAGCTGAATTCTGATATTTGAACCTGTATTTTGCTGCTGTGGCATAACATCTTCATGGTGCTGTCATTTAGGAACTGCAATATATTATTTACCCAAGTGCACCTGAACCTTTGGCCAAGTTATTTCTCCCAGAATAGCCCAAGAGTTATGTGCCCATTGGGCTTCCTGAATGGGCAGGAGACATGCCTGCATAATGGGGGCATTGCATCAGCTTCTGAGCAAGGGCTTGGGATCCTCTCAAAAGATCTGGGGCTTTAGGAGCTCCTGTGAGAGCCCTTCCTTCGTGACAACTTGTGTAGGAAAAGGGATTTAATTTGCTTTTGAATTACACTAGGCAGAATGCATTGAGTTGTTTTAAGTATCGTGTTGAGATGTTCCCACTTGGATCAGACAAAGAATGAAAAACTGCCTTATGATTTTGTTCATTAGAGGGGAAAAAAAACAACAATGAAACAACTTTCAGGAGAAATGAAAATCCTCATGGAAACACTGATTTCTTCTCAGTGAGGCAGTTTGCATTAAAATACTTCACTTGAAAAATCCATGACCGCTTTTCATCCACCCAGGTAGTGTCCTGCCTTGGAATGGCTGTAGCAGATGGCTGGAGAGCACTAAGGCAGCACAGAGTGACTCTGCCTTTGGGACACCCATCCTCTGACAGGGAAACAGTAATAGAAGAGCTTCCCGAGCTCAGTATTTAGCAATCTACAATGGATCTATAGCTCATCAATTCATCTCATCCCTCCACTACGTGATGTGGCAGCATGTTCTCCAATGTGGCTTTATTTTTAAATTAAAATGCAATTTTTCTTTTCCACTAGATATCCACTGCTTTTTGTTGCTGAGGGAACTATAGGAAATATTTCCTCTTAATTTTCTTATTTATCATTTCGTATCCCTGTAACCTCATTCATCCCTTCCTCTGACTGAAGAGTCAGTCTGTTTAGTTTCTTCCCTGGAAACAAGTTACAAACTGCCGATATTTCCTGTAACTTGGGGTCTCCTGATCTCAAGGAATGGTGGAGAGACAACAGCACGCGAGAAGCTGCGAGTGTCTGTGTTCATCCTATGCAGTGCTTGAACAGTTGTGCATTGGTATTTTTTTTTTAAAGGGAGCTCTCTGAATGGAGAGTTGAACCTGACCCTTGAATAATTATTGCTAAATGTGAGATGACAAGGTAAAATGACATTGTGCCTGCAGAACAAAAATAAAAACTTTTATGTAACTCTTCACGTGTCTCTGGGGAGTCCTAGTTACGTGTTCCTTGCAACATGCTGTTTTCTAGGCTGGGATGGTTTCATTTTTACTTATCTTCTGTTTTCAGTTGTTAGAAGGCAAGACTTTAAGCATGCAGCCAGGGTGAGGAATACATAAAAGAAGAGACAAAGTCCTAATCCTTTGTTTTGACACAACATTATACTTGATTACTGTGGAAAGATTCAGGCCATAAACCAAATGATTAAAGAGGTGGTAGAAAGGAAACGGACTTTTCACAACTCTGATAGTATCCTCCTGTAACTGAAGGCACTCGAAAACAAGGGGCCAAAGGCAAACACATGCAAGCAAGAAATTGGAAGGGTTTAATTCACACACTTTCCAGTGTTCTATAAAGGTAATTAATTAATCTTTAAGAATTCTTGATTATGTAATTAATTCTCTTTAATACTTGTACACAATTTGTAGTCACTTTCATGTGTATAAACTCAGTATTGAGTCATTAAAGTCACCTCCAAAAATAACGCACTCCTTCAGGTTGCTTCCTCAACTCAGTAAATATCATTTATTTTCAGATGGAGGGGCTCTGGGTTAAATTTCCTTTGTGTTTACATAACAAGCCCATATCAGTCATGCTGCTGTGGAACTGCAGCACCTTCCACTGTAATTCCATCTTCCCATTGCTAGGAGAAAAACTCGCCACTGCTCCATCTCCATTTTTTCTTTCTCTGTGCTCTGCCCCACTTCCATCCCATAAGGCTGTGATTACACAATAAACCAGCTGAAAACCACAATAAACCAGCTGAAAACCAAAACATTTTTGGCTGTATTTAGTTGTAGGCAGATCCATTCACCAGTTTAATTCATAACATCGCTACTTTCTGGAAGAGGAAGGAATCTGCTACTTTCTTTACAGCAGGGGAGCCAAGTTGTCCCAGATTTGACAGAAGATGAATCAAAGGTATTTGTTGTCATGGATTGTAATTCTGAGAACATGGAAGGGTTTTTTGTAAGGAATCATCTGTTGAGAGGGAAAACCCTAAATAAATATTCCATCCTCCCAGAAATGTAATACGTGCATTACTAACATGCCTTAAAGAAAACAACAAAACAAAAGGAAAAAAAAAATCAAGGAAAGCACTTTATAAAAGAAAAAACAGTTGAAGGAATTATGAAAGTGTATTTAACTTCACCTAACACTTAACTGCTTGTGTGGTTTCAGATTAAAAAAAGATAATCTCACATTGATGGCGTGACTAATCTCACTCGCTGTAATGAAAACCAGAGCCTTAGAAACAAACCCTGAACTTAGCGGGGAGAGAGATCTCGGTGACTGATCAGTAATAATAAAAACAGCAAGGAAAAAGCTGCACTTTTGTGTTACTCAAGGAGCCCTCGGGTGTGGAAGATGCAGGTTCATAAACTCCATGTCGAAGTACAGAATTGGGAGGCAGATTCCAGGAACGACCTTTCCAGAATCGTTAGTGTTTGGGTTTGAATTTCCATTGCACTGGAGAGGGAGGGACTGGGGACCTCAACCAGAGAAATGCCTTTCTCTGAAGCTTGATTAGCCATGACAAAGTCTTCTGCAGTGCAGTTGTGCTGTGACCTGCTGTCCTTAAGACACTGTCTTAATAAAATAGTTTGAATCTTTATCAGTAGTCAGTTTCTCTTTGGGATAGTGTTGGTTGTGCCAAGTTTGGGACCTGCACGTTTCACAACTGCAGTGGACAGATACCAGCAAAAGAAGTTGATAAGTGCAAGCGGAGTGTTTACCTCTGGGGTAAAAATGGTCCAGGATTGGCTTCCTGGGATATCACTTTGACAGATGAAATGAAGATGGGAAGAATTTCCTTTGGAATTTTATGTGTGAGTGATGCTGAGGTCTTCTAGTAACTAGTGCTGAGGAAATTTTTAGTAATTTAATAATACTTATTAATAGCTTTGCCCAAAATGTGTGTCTTAAATCAAATGCTAGTACTTTTTAATAATTTCTTGTGATTAAGGCCATTTCTGGTTAAGAAGAGAAGCCTCTTTGATGTTACTGGTCCTTATTTCAAAAGGAGGAGAGCAGTGGGGGTTTGGTAGGAATGCACTGTGGCAGGGGTTGGTTCATCTCCAGCATTTGTATGGCTATCAACAGCTTTTAGGTATTTTCCTTCACTTGTGTGCAACGTGGAAAATGCCTACGTCTGTCTTACCTCTTTGCAAACAGAAGGTTAGATCAGTTAGGAACAGCGAGGAGGAGAGGCAGGTTCTCTAACTGCTTTTGCAATAGCTGGATAACTACACTTAGTGTAAAGCAGTTGATAAATTCTGCAGTAGGCTGTAAGTTGCACCACAACTTGCCGTGATTATTTCTGTGTAAAGTGTATCTGGAGAGATCTATGATGCTGATATTCCAGCACCAATCAACCAGCATCAAGCCCCTCCCTCCTCATCCCTTTCCCTGGGGGTCCCCTATGGAAAAGGCTCCATCCAAAGCTCTTGTTTCTGACTGCAAACTGTATTTTTCCGTGGATCGGGGAGGAGTTGCAGGTCCGGTGGTACTCGGGTTGTTGGATGTGAGTTCCAAACCTCCAGCAGAGCCGTTCCAGCAGGCGGCTGTGCAGCCAGGCACCGCTCGCGCCCCGGCTGCCCTCCCCTGCAACTGCTGGCGCTGATGAGAATGCAGGAATGTAAATTGTCCATTGTCTTTGTTAAAGACTGTGGAAGGATATAAGTCATAAAGTTGATGATAAATTATGAGCTTGATTGAGACAATTGTATTTTTATAGGCAACTTGATTAGAAATTTATGCAGAGGGTGAATTAAAGCTTTAATTATGACCTGCAGGCCAGTATATTAATTGAATGTTGAGGATAGCCACAAAGTTAGCTCTTGCATGACTTGTGCCCAGGAATCCTAAAAGAATGGGCAGTCTTTGATTGGAATAAAGCTTGGGAAAAGGAGAAATCTTAATATTTGTTTTAGCACAGTTACTTAATTTTTGGAAGGAGGGTTGAGCTACAGGGTTCTTTTTATCGCCCTGTTAGCACAACGGACCCCCAGAAGGGCATTAGCCCTTTGCATGATGCCTGGTCACACACGTGATTGTGTTCCAACGTCACTGTGTCCTCCAAAGGAGGCTGGGAGAGGCTGACTGTGGGTTGGGAAGTGATGAGCCTGCATGGACTCAGCCCGCTGGTCCTGGCTTCCAGAAGACAGTCGGGTGGGTGAGTTCTGTATTGACCGGCCTTGGGCCAGGTCAGGTGGCATCCCTCATCCAGAGCTGTCAGAAAACACACTCTAGAAGCTGTATCATCTGCTGTAGCTAATTTGGCAGAAAGGCAGTAATCTGCCCACATCCGACCTGCGTGTGCGATAGAGCCCTCACCAGAGCCAGGGAGCCCCACACCCTAGAGACACGCCGGCAGCCCTGCCGAAGGATGCAGCGGCTCGCTTTACACCAGTTCATTGACTGTTAATCCAATCACGCTGTCCTGCTAATCAAATCTGTCAGCTCCAGGAGCGTGTGGCCGCAGGGTTACCTTCGCCCCCAGTTTAACGTGAGCGGAGTAACATGGAGCCGCAGCGAGGAAAATGAACTCTGGGATTTATATGTTACCTTGGTGTACATTTTTTTTAATATTATTCAAAGTTAAGCCATCCAATACTATGGTTTTGGTATTCTGAACGTATGTGACTAAAGAATCCACATCACATATACAAAAACTGGTCTGTGACAAACCCACTGTGCAGTAGTGGGAATAGTGCAGAGAGGATTTGCTTCTAAATTGCCCTATTGCTCTGAAGCAAAACACTAATGTCAACGTAGCCTTCAGCTAACAGAACAAGGCCTTCTCCTGATTTTACAGACAGCACATAGAGTACGAAGTCAAATAGATTCTATTCTCTTAACTTTAAATTAATTTAGCCTGACGTGAATGTGAGGACAGAGAGGAACATCCCGGGAAGGGAAAATGGATTTATGATAAACAAGGCAGCGCTCATTGAACATTTACATGCCTGCTTGTATGTTTATTTTGCTCATTCTGTTTTTCCTTTGGTTTAATCTCTTCAAATCTCCTGTTTAATTAAAGTATGATCTTTATATATGTATATGTACACACACAGGTGCCAGATATGCCTTATGTAGAGTTTAATGCTTTAAACTGAAAACATCCTCTTGAATTTCACCCCTCCTTTGACCTGAGCTGAAGATCTTTCATCACAAATGGTGATGGCATGTCCTTTTTCTGGCCAAGGCAGGACGAGGCAGTGACTGTACCTGTCCTGCCCAGGGGTGTTGGTTGTCCTCTGCTGGAAGCTGCAGTCCTCTGAGATGTGTCAGAAAATACTGCTTGTGTGGCTGCTCTCCCAGCTGGTGGTTTCGGGATGCCTTCACTAGCTCAGGTATTATTAATATCTAAACCAGGTCACTTTGCAGAATTACATCAGAGAATAATTACCCAAGAAGTTGTGCTGACAGATGGGGAGGAGCTGTTGTCTCTGTTGCAGTGTTGCTGTTTTCACCTGGCGCAGCTGTAGCCAAACGGCACCCTGGCCTGCAAGGTTCTCCTGTCTCCTTTAAACAAGTGTAAATAGGGTGTGTTTTGTTAATAAAAGCAATTAAAATCAAAGTATCCGCTTCTTCAGGGAGAAAAAGCAAAGAGAAGCTGGTTCTCAACACATTTGTGGAAGGAAGGGAAATTTACCATCTTACAGAGGGGGAATCTCTGATACAATTACAGCGTGTGGGATTATAATTCGGGCACTCCACTGTGGGGTTACACCTCTGAGCACAGCAGTGGGTTTCTGTCAGATTTTCTGCTGCCTGAGTTTTTGGGTGTCATTGATCAGTACCCCATGTGGGAAAAGTGATAACTTGGCATGCTGAAGAAAACTGGGAGATGTGGACCCTGTGGCAGGAGGTATTGAATGCTGTAGACATGGTAGTTGGCATGAGCTAGTTGTTGCTCTCATTTCTGGCGTGACCATGGCTAAGGATGTGGTCTAGCTCTCACCCTGCTGTCTCAGGGCACTCTGGCAGTTTTTAACTCTCTGAACTGACTCTGCCAAAGATCTGAAAAGCCCCAGTTTAGCTCCAGGGTAGCAGTAGCAGGGAGAGAAGCAATACTGCCCGTGTGGCTGTTGCCTTCCTGTACTGTCAAACCCCGCTGTGGCCCGTGCGTCAGGAAGGAGGAATGGAGATGGCTTTTCCTCACCCAATCTTGTTCATTTTTCATTGGAGTATTTGGCTGTAAGTTATTAGTATTTTCTAACACGTGACTTTGAGATGTATTTCTCTGGAGCAACCTGCTCTGGGTGACCCTGCTGAAGCAGAGGGGTCGGATGAGATGATCTCCAGAAGTTCCTTCCAACCCACGCCGTGCTGGGATTGTGTGATATTTCATGTCGTGTCACTGCCGGGTATCAAAGCAGAAAGGGATGACTTGGGCAAGCTTTCTTATTCAGTAGGAAAAGAGAAGTACAAGTTTGTAGTCTCTGGGCTGCCCACAAAATCAAGTTTAAACATGCCAGGATGAATATTCCTGTTCTATACCCTGTATGTACACTGTGGAATCACTCCAGTTCCCTCTTCCCAGATCTGGATGAGAAACACGTATGTCGCTGTTATCACCAGCAGAAGTACTGAAGCAGAATGCTGAGCAGTTTTTCAAGTGGTCCTAGGGGAGTTAGACTAATCAAGCTGAGGAAATCCAGAAAGTCCCTCGCTAAAGCTCTGAAGCCACATGATAAATTGTGTATCACGGGTTAATTGCTGTAATTTTTGTGTTGTAAATAAACCAGAAATGTCTTCAAGAAGAATTAAAAGGTTAGGTATAAAGTCTCCTTTTAATCGAAAAGAGCAATGTCAGAGTAGGCTTTGTTGCAGACTTGGACAATATACAGCTAAATATAACGGGGTTCTTTATGCATTTGTGTTTGCTCTATAAATCATCGGGTTGGGAATGGATTTTTGTGCCTCCTGCTCTAGAGTTCATCTGTTATCTCTGCAAGGTGTCTGGTTTTTTGGATGAGAGGGATGGCTTCCTACTTGAAAAGGGCATGTCCTTAATGGGTGGCCTTTCAGTGTTGAAAGACGTCAGTAGAACTTTGCTCCCAGTAATCGATTCTGATACAAAAATTTCCTGCTAGAAAATAAAAATACCTTGCTAGTAGTAGAGCTCTTTTTCTGGGAATCTTGTTTTTAAAGCATTTTAGAAGGTCGAGAGCGGGAGAGAGGATAAGCAAGACTAGAGCAGTAACTGCTTTTTTGACAGTATATCAAGTTTGATTCATGAGTTTGTTTTTGTTTTTTAATTTAACATTTCTGCCTTAATGCTTGAAGGTCTTTTTACTCAGTCTCTACTAAAAAAAATATTGAAGGCATATTTCTCCCTAACGACTTTCTTATTTGGGGTGGCATTTTTGTTAAGATGTTCTTAAACCAAATTTAATGGAAAAACAACAGTTTAGTTTTTCTAGCTGCATGCCTGGAAGTCCAGTAACTTTACTACAAGGTGAAATAGCCAGAATAAGAATAGTTGTAATCTATTCTAACATCTTAATTACTATTTGGGCCGTTCACGTTGCATTACTCCCTATAAAATGCGTTGAATTGTACAAGTGAGTAACAAGGTAAAGGTGGAGCTGGTTTGTGTTTGGTCTTGATTTGCGTGTTGTTGGTTTGGTTGGGTTTTTTAAGACCGGTGCAAGCAGAGCTGTGCAACACCCCAGTGCCAGACCCTCGGGGGGGTGCCTCCTGCAGCTGTAGGATGTGGAGCCACATCGCTGCGGAGGTGATAATAATGGTAATCATTTAACCTTGCTGCTGAAAACCAAGCAGCACGTTATGGGAACACGACAGGTGTAAAACTGAGGTGCACTCTTAGGAGAATCTGCTGTCAACAGTCGGGTGAATCGTACACCATAGATCTGTATGCCATATATATGTATACTACACGTACCCTGATTTCCCCTCCGTCTTTCCAAACCGATCTGTGGACTTTCCATTCAGTTAACGTCACTCCAGTAGATGTTACTGGTCCTTGGAGGTTCCCCGAGGTACATCTGATCTCACCTTTTATGCGTGGCCTTTGTTCATGAGGGCCTAGGAGCTACATTCACAAGGATAGTCCCACACCCCCCTTCAGTGTTTTGGGGGGGGGATTTTTTTGTTGTTATTTTTAAATAACCAAAAGGGAGATAGAGATGGGGTTTCAAGACAGATGGATTGGTCCCTTAGCTGAAATGAAGTAGGCTGGAGGATTTAGCAGAAGGATCAACCTGAGTAAGAAAAACAAAATAAACCTTGCGCTTACACCTCTCTTTCTGTAAAAGACTTCCCTTTCTGCAGGACTATCACGACTGGCTTGAGTTTTGGTGTGAGGCGCAAGCCCCTGTGGCTGCAGCCGCTGCCGTCTGCCCAGCCTGCGTTACCCCACTGCCTGAATTCCTCTGGCCCGTGGGTCCCACGTGCAGTAGCAGCATGTGCATGCTTAATGCTCGAGACATAAATATCATCTCTATTTGCAGATAAGCGAGGCATGGTAATTTGTTCAAGTATGTGCATCAAAGACTCTGGCCAAAACAAGTTCTCTGTTTTCACAAGAACAACAACTTCTAACAAAAAAAATACTCTGTATTTGCCCCAATTTCTGAGTGATACCATATTGTCCCTGGTGGCTAAACAGCTCACTGCCAGCAGGAGATGCTCACAAATGCCTTATGCTAAGCAAGCAAATTATTCCAGCAATCTCAAATTGATAAGTTTCCTAAGTTAAACACCCTGTGTTTGCACAGCATATTTAAACATGTCCCTCTGTGTTCAGAGGGAAATCCTGTCCACGCTGAAGCTGGTGTCAAAGCTTCGCTGGGGCCAGTGCTGATTGTCAACTGTAACGTGTCATGTTCAGCTTCCTGTGCATGCCCAATGCTTACTGAAGGAAGATTTGGGTATTTTGGAACATCTGGTACGAGATGGAAGTAACAGCCTGAAGTTTAAAGAGGAATTAGCAGTCAGCAGTGAAAGACTCAGCTACAGAGCTGCAGTCCAGAACTGCAGTCTGTCTGTGCTTCACAAATTACTTGCATGCAAGTTGCTCGCTGGAGCCGTATGTCTGCCCATGCCTAATGTTTAATCTTCCTCTTTAACAGGTAGAGAGAATCGTTGACAAGAGGAAAAACAAGAAGGGAAAAACAGAGTATTTGGTGCGATGGAAAGGATACGACAGTGAAGATGACACTTGGGAGCCAGAGCAGCACCTTGTTAATTGTGAGGAATATATACATGAATTTAACAGACGCCACAATGAAAAGCAGAAAGAAAGCACATTAACCAGGACAAACAGGACCTCTCCAAATAATGCCAGAAAACAGATTTCTAGATCTACCAATAGTTCTTTTTCAAAGACATCTAAATCTTTAGTTATGGGTAAAGACCATGAGTCAAAAAATAATCAACTCTTTTCTGCCACTCAGAAGTTCCGGAAAAACAATCCACCATCTCTTTCTGGGCGGAAAAATATGGACCTTGCAAAATCAGGTATTAAAATCTTAGTGCCCAAAAGCCCAATTAAGAGCCGGACAACAGTTGATGGCTTCCAGAATGAAAGCCCAGATAAAATGGACCATATAGAGCAGGATCAAGAAGACTCTGTAGCACCAGAAGTAGCAGCAGAGAAACCGGTGGGAGCTTTATTAGGACCTGGTGCAGAGCGTGCTAGGATGGGGAGCCGACCGAGGATACATCCACTAGTGCCACAACTGCCAGTGCCAGTAACAGCCACAATTGCATCAGCATTAACGATAAATGGCAAAGGTACGTGTACGAGTCGGGTCGTTTTGTGTAGCTTTTTCATTTGATCTTTTTTTGCTGTTCAGGTGCAGATAAATTAGCCACTCTGTTTCAGTTAGGTTAAATCGGGTCTGGAGAGCTTCACAGCTTTATTTTACATAACTGCACAGCTACAAACATGAGTTTTGCCAGCTTTTGCTTTCCTCGCAGAGATTCATTGGTATTTGTGGCTTTGGAATCACCATAAGGTACATCTGTGTTTGCCTTCGCATCGTGTGGTGCACACGCTCGGTGTACCGTTTCCAGAGACGCCGTCGCTGCTTTAGGTTCAGTTAAATAGGTCAAATTCATTATGGATATTAGAAGCAGAAATCATGGGAATAGATGAACTATGTGAGCAGTGATTCTTCATAACAATTTACTCATCTGTTATAAATATTGCCTGGGAAAAAAAACGAATGATGTTGCTTAAAAAAACCCAACAAAGTTGCTAAGTTTTGTTTGAGTGAAAATTTGAGCCACTTGTGGAGATAGCTACACCTTCTGCTTGGATTCAATTGTGTCTTCATTATATTTGATCGATATTTTTGTTGTTTATACCTCATTTGATCCTGAGAGCTCATTTAGGCTTGACCCCTATTTCTAATATCTCAGTAGATGACAGTTTGTTCAACTCGCACTGTAAAATATGATGGCAAAGAAACCCAAAAGCGCTCGTGTGGGAGGAAGCTGTTTGTTCTCCTCACCCATCTGAAACCCTTGTTTAAGACTCCACGGTCCTTACTCTCGTGCCCCACACCTCTGTTCTCCCCTGCCAGAGCCGGGTCGTTGGGTGGGCAGAGGTGCTCTCCTAAATGTGCTTCCGAGGCTCTGTTTTCAAGCGTAACACTGCGTTCGCTAACGGAGCGGGGTAAGATCTGCAGGTATGCTATTGATGGAGGTACACCTTGAAACCCAAGGACCAGGCCTGCCATGCACTCAGACAAACTAGATAGGCAAAAAATTGTGTTGAGGACTTCAGGAGAGTTTGTGTTGGGTGCCCCACTGTTGCTTGCATTCGGAGTTTCTGAAAAAAACCCTAACACCACAGCAACAAAAGATTACAGCTGCAGCAGGTTGAAAAGCAGTGGGACAAGGGAGCAGTATGCTCTTGGAGCTGCAGTGTCAGGTCATGGACCAACCCGGCTTGCTGCAGATGAACTGGGTAACCATGGTGATGCAGATACGGATGCCAGGAATATCTCTTCCTTTGCATGGGCTAAAGAAGGAATGTAAATCTCAGAGGATGTAAACAAAGCTGGAGGGGAAAATGTGAGAGATGCCAGTATGTGAGTGTTCTGAGTAGGTGAGGTAGAGGAGTGTGTTTGTGCGTGTGATGGCTCTGGGATAATTAATATGCATTTTGGAGTGATGCTGTTCCTAGGGAAGCAGTTGATAAGCGCTGCCTTTGGCATTCTGTTTCTTTGCCTCATGGTGATCAGGAAAAAAAAAATGAGGACACCGTTCTTGGGTACATCAGTAACCAGAAATAATCAAATCATTTCACCCTGGTAATAGCAGTACAGCGAGGGCCCAGTTACAGGGCACCAAGTGGAAATGGAAAGACCTACACAGGAGTGGTAGCGACACAGAAAATAGCAGCTGAGGTGCATTTATCTGTTTCACTCAGATGTTACAACTGCCACCACCTCCTTCAGCTCTTCTTACGCGTTCGTCTGGGCAGCTAACACTGAAAGCTGTTGACTGACCCAAGGGATGATGGCAATATGAGATTTTTTTATTTATTTTTCACACGTGTTTTCACAAGATTTGAAGGTGTGGACCAAAAAAAGGAGAGCCAGCGAGATAGCCATAATATGTGGCTGCCAAAAATATGCAGCACGTTTCCACCTTCTGTCTGCTGCTGGAGGGTTATTTGCACAAGTACATGAACTGAGGCTTTCCCTCCATCCTGACACGCCGCTGCCAATCCCTGAGCTGAGCTGTGCAGTCTGCTGGGAAACGGATGCTAAATATCCATTTTTACTACAGCTTTGCAGGCAGTTACTCTCATCTGCGGCATGTTTGGGGGTAACATCCAAATTAAGCAGTAATTTCCTGATGATAAAACTTGGAAACAAAGTTGTGGAAGAAAAATACTTTGCATTTCTGTCTGCCAGCAGACTCTCTTCCCAGCTTTTTAGGATTTCTTGGATAGCTCTCTCCCTTTAGAGAGAGGCCCAGAGCCCTGTCTCCTAGAGCGCAGCTGTAATGAAGAGACGGGTCAGCTCGGGAAGCTCCAAGGGATAGAAACCCCATCAAACTTGTACCCTCATCTTCATTTATGCACCAGATCTGACACGTTAATAATACAGATGATAGATCTGGCATGTGGAGCACTCTCCAAACTTCCCACCTCCTCCGCACGCACCTTCTGTTAATTTTCAGAGTTCCTGTTTCCACATGGAGGATGCTGTCAGGAAGACAAAAGTGTGCTTTAAAAGAAAAAATCACTTTTTCACTCGAGTTGGCTTAGGAATTTTTTTTATCAAAACATTTTTATTGGAAAAACCCAGTCAGTCAAAACAGAAATCACTAATTGGAAAGGATAATTGTGAAAGATTCTAGAAAAATACATATTACACTTAAAAACTTTTGTTAGACATCTTCATTAATGAAGTCTGATCAGATTTACTCTTTTTAAGTAATATTGGAAACAATTTAAATGTTAATATGAAAACAGTGTTTAATTTTGAGATTACTGCTATGGCTGCTTTTGAATTGTGCGACTGGTGTTGGGTTTTCAGTCTTCTTCAGGACAGCGCAAGTCTGCAGTGTTTGGTCTGTTCTTTCCTTTCTCCAGCATTGTTTTTCAGGATTGTTTTTTGTTTTGTTTTAATTTATAATAGAAGTACACACCAGGAACAAACAGGAAAAATCCCATGACTGCAATTACCAGTAAATATGAGTATTACTGTAGCACCCAGTCCTGCTTTTCGCTCCAAACTGCTGTGATGCAGTTCTTGTTCCAATGTTCCTACAGCCTCAGGAAAGGGTGACCAGCAAATATTGATACAAATATGCAGGGGTACCAGGGGAATAAAATAGCAGCAGTGTTTGCTCTGGAGTCGGTGGTTTCAGTGCTCTAGCTGCTACCCAAAGTAGATGTTTTAATGAAGATGTTTTGAATTGTTGTGTTGAATATTCATATTTTAAAGGCTTGGCCTTGGAAAGAGAGCTGATGGAGTGATAATCTACTACAGACAAGTCTGAGCGGGGTGATAAATGGAAAAAGTGGGATCGGGTCACTGAATGAAAGTCACTGTTCTGACACCTGGATGGACTTGAGAATGAGCACCACGAGAGGGAGATTTTGGTCAGCAAGGCGGGCAAAGCTCAGAGTCTGAAATGAGCAAGAGAAGCACATCTGGCTGTGTACGGTGTGATTAGAAGGCGGCAGGCTGGTGGCTGGTGCACGGGAAGAGAAATGTGGTGAATCCCATCCCTTGTTAGACAGACAGGCACCACCAGCCTGCATGGTGGCATTAGCAGCTCCCTCCTTGCCCACCTTAGCTGAGATAACTCGCAGGAGTAGCAGGCTGGCTGGCTGACCAGACGCGGGTGATCGCAGCAGATCACCCGACACAGAAGGAGGGTGTCTGTGGCTTTTTCAGTTGGATAATGGGGCTGGTTTTATCTCCAAACAATGGTATTAGCACCAAAAGAAAAGCCAGGCATCAGGAAAAAAATGACTGGACTTAAGTTCTGTTTGTTAAACCTGTTCTCTCCCTTACCCAAAGCAGCTTACGGGATTAAAACCCGCAGATTTGGAAAACCAAAAATCCCTTCTAACACCCAAGGAAAATAGTGTCTGTTGTTTGGTTAAGTGTCTGATAGCTTGAGTCTCAACAGGAGCTAAGTGAGCCTACAAGTGCTTATGGAGGCAACTGGAACTGGGGGGAAATGTGTGTTCTCAATAGAGTACCACACTGAGCCAAAAGGACTTCAGGGGCTCCCTGTTCCTTTGAGTGCAGGGAGCTCATCCCGTTCCCTCCAACATTCTACCAGTTACATTCTGCCCTCTCTCTCATGTGCCTGGGTGTTGGGCTTTGCCTGAGGAACAGTCCACTGTCACCAGCACAAGTCATTAGGACACTCTCGAGTCCTGTGGGAAGAGCAAAGCAATTGATGGGGGCAGGGTGTGTGTGTAAACCACATTAATTGTTCAACTGACCAATGAGCTGTAGATCAATAGAGTCGTTCTGGTTGGAAGAGACCGTGAGGATCATCGAGTCCATCCGTTCCCCTGGCACTGTCGGGGCACCACTGACCCCTGGCCCTCAGCACCACAGCTCCACGGGGGGCTTGGAAACC
>JANHFX010007117.1:25904-36026 GCA_027560015.1 Chloroceryle amazona | reverse complement strand
TTCAGGCCACGGTAATCCACTGTCAGTCTCCATTCTCCACTGGACTTACGCACTGGCCATATAGGGCTGTTGAAAGGCGAATGAGTCTTGCTGACCACCCCTTGGCTCTCCAGTTTGTGAATCATCTCATGGATGACCAGTTATCATAACGATAACTGGTCCCGGCCCCTATAACTATGACATAGACCATGTTGCTCAAAGCCCCATCTAACCTGGTGTTGAACCCATCCAGTGATGGAGCATCCACAACCTCTCTGAGCAATCTTTTCCAGTGTCTCCCTACCCTCACAGTAATAATCTTCTTGCTGATTTGTAATCTAAATCTACCCTCATTCAGTTTGAAGCCATTACCATTTGTCACTATATGCACTTGTAAAAAGCCCACCTTCCTCCCCCAGCTTTCTTTCAGTCCTTCTTCAGATACTGGAAAGACACAGTAAGGTCTCCCTGTAGCCTTTATTTCTTCAAGCTGGACAACCCAAACTCTAGCAGCCTGTTCTCATAGGAGAGGACAACTTATATAGATTGTCAGAACCTTCTATGGTGTTGATTAAATGTTTTGGGGTTGTTTTGTTTGTTTGGTGGTGTTTTTTTTTTGTTGTTGTTATTTTGTTTTGTTTGTTTGTTTGTTTTTGGGTTTTTTGGTGTGTTTGGTGGGGTTGTTTTTGTTTTCTGAGAAATAAAGTAGCTGCACATTTTATATAGATGAATGTTATTTATAAGCCATTGTTAAGAACAGTGATGTCATTCACTGCTGTTGATCTAGACTGATGCATGACTTACCTGAAACGTCCTCTATTATTCTTGTAACAAGCAGTAACTTCTTGCTATTTCCATAAAAAAAACCTTAGAATTTAAAATGTATGTACGTAAGCAGTGTTTTTCTACTAGAAATGAACATCTGAAACAACAGCACCACATCAGTGTAGTCCTGTCTTCTATTTAAAAACTTCACCTCACGTTCTCTCTCTTCTTAAATTAAGCATCCCAAACAGATCTATTGCAAAATTTCCATTCCAGGATTTTATTTCTTCAGTGAGTAATTGTGAATGAAAGGCTCATTGGCCAATCAGCAGCAAAATCCTGAATGTTTTTTTCTCGATTAGTCTCTAAGTCCTTTCACTCTGTCATCAGCTTCTTTCTGTCTATAAAACAATTGGTTTGATGCTTTTACAAGGATTTTGAAATATTGCCATAGGAGAATAAGAACCTTATTTTTATGTAATATATGGGGATATTCAATCTAACCTTAGACTCATAATGAATGGTAAAAAAAAAAATAAATAAAAAATTGGAGAGTCTTTTTTTTTTTTTCCTTGCAACTGAATTCTAAATGATATGTGTGAAACTTCTGAATACTGGGTGGAAAAAGATAGTGGATGTTCCTCCTAAATGGTTACAAACTCCTTCTTCCCAAACTACACAGTCACTTCCTTCAGTGTTTTGGTTTGGGGTTTGTTGTTGTTGTTAATGGTCTTTTTGTAAAGTTTACACTCCTGAGACTTTTATTTTTGACTTCATTGTCCTTGAAAACCTCAAGTGACTTCATCTTGATATCCATCAAAAATGGTAGTGTTTATAATTAGTGTCCATATGAACTCTTTTTTTTCTTTAAGGGGCCTGGACAGGTTTCTGTATACCTGGAAATTTTACATAAACTGAATTACAAAGATTTTATATGGATTTCATATAAAAATGAAAACTTCATATAATTCTATAAATCTGCTGTACTTTTCAATACCTTTAAAATGTACTGTCTGTGTATAACAAAGGAATTAATTTAATCTTAAAATTCATATTCCTTCTCCTAGTTACTTCTACTGTCAAAAATATTGAAAAGACAAACAAGGAGGTAAAGATGCTTGCTGTAAGCAATTGCATGGGCCATTAGTTAAAATGAGTGTTTAAGTATAAATGATGCCCCTTCAGATAACAAACAAAGAAGTAAATTAGTAAAAATGCATAACTCAGCACAATTGTTTTATGATCACTAGCTGGGTGTTTCAACCCCTAGCTGAACCATGAAAAGTGAAAATCTGTTAAAACTCTCTAGCATATAATTAAATTCTGTTTTTATAATGGCTGATTCAGTATACCATGATACCTGTCTGATTTTCACATTTATACAGAAACATTCATAATTCAGAATAAGTAAATGTTACTTATTATATTTAGGGAACTTAAGAAATAACAGAAAAATAGATGGAAATGCATGCCTACCTTCTGTTGCTTCATTTGCACACATCAAGTAGAAAGCCAGTACAGAGCCATAGAAGCATACCAGTAATGTGACATTAATAAAGAAATAGTCAGATCTTCTAAACTATGCTCCTGTTGCAGAAAAAAACTTGTTTTGATCAACCCCCCTATCTCTTCACTTACTGTTCTTCAGACGTTCTTGTTTATTCATATAACCATAAGTCACGTATTTCTGTTTATGCAAACATCCTGACTGTTTACAGTAATGGAAACAAGCTGCTCTTATAAGTTTTGGTCATTCTGTTTGTGCAGCCATTATGTGCTTCACTACAAAATGCTCTCTAGAAAAAAGTCCTCCATCAGTGTAATGCTCTTATTGTTGCTGTAAATTTTGTCCTCGCCTTTTTATTTTCTGTTGTTGGATTTTGTTGAAAGTGTCTGGTAGAAAGTGAATGGCAGGAGGTGAAAAATTTTAATCTATAATTAGATGGGTTGTTTGCTATACCTTTTACTGAATGTTAAACATAATGTCATTATTAGCAGCTCTACCTTTATTGAGAGGCTATAGAGATAGAAGTTAGAGGAATCTGATTTGCTGTAGGTACTCAATCAAAATATTTAACATAGTGGTACCATTTATTTTCTGAAGGTAAGAATTGAGAGTAAACTATGGGCAGCCTTAAGGCTTTCATTCTTTGAATGATAAAAATGAAGTCCTTGCGCAGCTGTAGATGTACAGCTTACATTCTGATCTGTATGTGGAGTTTTCCTTGGTTCCCTCCCACAATCAAACAGGCCAGAAACTAATGAAGCAGATGATAACCCTCCCTTCTTTCTGCATTAGCTTGCACAGGAGCATCGGATCACTGGGGAGTAGAACGCTCCTCTTCTAGTGGAAGATTGCCACTGAAATAACAGAAAAAAAATTCCTACATTTCAGGCAGTGTTCCATTTTCAAGGATGTCATAACTCTTTTCTACCTTTTTATTAAGCTTTTTCAGAAAAAGGAGATTGTAGTCCATTGGATGAATTGTAGATATTAAACAGCAAGAACTATATAGAACTACTATTAGGTGAGTAGTGGACAGCTACTCTGACTACAGTTTCCAAATCAGCTAAGTAGTTAGGCAACAAATGAACTGGTGAGATCCCACAATATCTGCTCCGGATTGAGCACAGTTCAACAGTTCTGTAAGCCTGAGGAAGGAACAGGTAGCATTTAGTTGCAAATGTCACTAAAGTAGCTGTAAGAACAGGGTTCAAAGCTAGAAGCATAAACAGGGAAAATGATATGAAGGAAAATATGACTGCAGTCAAAAAAAGGTAATGAAAAAATTCCTTAATTGTATAGCAATAATAATCTTTGCATATGTAGTAGACATTTTGGGAGAGACTGGCTAGGATGCATTACCCTATAAAAAAGGTGTAGAAGCTTGCAATGAATGAGTGAATACCACTCTATTCTGTTGAGGGCAGGGGAAAATCAGTGCTACAATTAGAGATGTGAAGAGGGAGAATACGTTAAAGAATTCTGAAATAATCCTCTATATGCTTCTGCTGAGGGCTTGGGTTGAATTTCATGTCTCACTCTAGGCACTACAATTCCAGAAATCTGTAGAGAGAGAATGTCCACAGAAGAGGAACAGAAATAATGAGAGCAAAATTATTTAACCAAAATAATAATATCTCTCAAATCTTGACAAGAGATAAAGGTGAAAGTCTTTATGTAAAGAAATAAGAAGTATTAATAAAAAAGGGGAAATTAACTCTTTCACACAAAGGGTTAGTTATGAAGTTCTTTTCAGCTCTGTTTTTGACTAGTATGCTGGTTAAAATAGTTAACACCATTTTCTTACACAATTCAGTGTTTATCACTCAGCCTTATCACTGTGTTTAATAGTGATTAATAATGAATTAATTAATGCTTGTTTCCTTTCTGAAGGAAAGTATTTGGAAGATAGAAATAAAATCTGGTGTGTTGCATTTCAGTTAGCCCCCATACCAACACTATTTATTCTTATTTGTCTACCTATGCATGTTGCTATAAAAATGTTGGTTTGATTAATACAAGATAGATGTCATTTAGCTGTAATATTTTGTATTAGAAATACAATAAATAAAATTCCAAAGTCTAAATGTTTTAGCTTACTAATGGGATGATTCCTTACTCTAGATATTGTTTTTAAACTCTTTCTTCAAACTTGTTCTTCTGAAAAACTAAACACTTCAAGTTCTGTCAAAAGCTAGGCACAAATATGCTAAACTGCTAACTGACATGATTTCTTGGAGTACTGTTTGTCAAAATGGTATAGCTGTATATTCCCAGTACATCAAATGCTCCCTGGAATGTGTAGGGATAGAGAGAAGTGAAGAACTTTAATTTTGGGAGAAATCTGGAGTAAATTGCTAAAGCTGTTACTTGAAGTTCTCTTATTTTAGATGCTCAGACAGAATATGAAAACTATGCTGATATCAAGAGTTGCAAGCTTTCATGAGTATGTCTTCAGGAAAAAGTGAACCTTTTAGTTGGAAATAATTTGTTCTGGTTCATTCATCTAACTTTATCCAGTATACTTAAGATGCTGGAAGAACATGAGACAGATTGCATTGTTTCTAAGTTGATCATTTAAGTATTAAATTTTCAAAAACAGTATTAACTTAATCTTACTGCCACCAATGTCAGTAGAAGTTCTCATGGGTAATAATGATTAATACTGTATTGAGCATATTTGAAATTTACATTTTTAATCAGGTATTTTTGAAGGAGCTACTTAAATGAATACATTGAAGTATACATAGCTTATGTGAGTGGAAGTTATGCCTGCTAATGCAAAATCTTATTTTTTCCTTAGCAACTTCTTCATTCCAGTTTGGGTAATCCTCACATTTGAAATATCATACGAGATTATATTTTTAATCGCAGAATAAAGGGAGATAATAGAGCAAAAATGGTTTCTCAAAATGTCCAAGAAAACAAAAGCAGCAAAGAAATATTTCTGCATTTAATTTATTTACTTATGGCACAGAAGATAATTCATGTGTGCTACTTTTAACATGTCTTATGAACATAATTAAGAACAAAGCACTGTAGGGTTTTTTTATTTGGTGATAACGTCTATGGCTTGATTTCATGGTGGTTTTTTTCCCCCACAAAGGTTTAACAGTTAACATACACGAGTTATCTTGTTATAGGAATGAATGTCTTTAGCCATCTAGATTGCAGTTCAGTACTTGTTTATAGATGTCTCTATGAGTATATGAAATCTTAACAGCTATTCCACAGCCATCACTACCTACCCTGGAATCTGTCATGTTTGCTACCCTTGTCAATGACCTGGTGGAGGAGATATCGAGTGTACCATCAAGTTTGTTGTTGACACCAGACTGAGGGGTGTATTAAATTTGCTTAAGTATAGGGTTGCTATTTAGATGGTCTTGATGCTGAAATAATAGTCTAAAAGTTAAGTAAGATGGATATTAAATTCTTCATCTGTGATAGACTAAAATCCTTTACCCATTACAGTTTAGGGTCTGACTGTCCAGGCTGCAGCTTTGCTGAAAGGGACCTAGAGTCCTGGCAGACAGTAGGCTGAACATGAGCCAGCAATGTGCACTGGTGATGATGAAGGAAGTGATTTTCCCTTTACATGGTGCTTACTAACTCACATAGGAATACTGCATCCAGTTTTTGCTTCCTTTGTGAAAGAAAGACATTAACAGAGTAAATTAATTTGGCATAGAGATACCAACCTACTCCACTTACCATGTAAGGACATGAGATGGCTTCAAGGGGACCTAACATCACCTTAGTGCCATACAGGGAGGTTGCTTGTAAGATGGATTGGGATTTTTATTGAGGGAAACAGTAGGAAGGAAAGACAACACTCATAATGGAAAACAAGGGAAGTTCCAGCTGGATAAAGGAAGGGTTCCCATGAAGATAGTCAAGCACTGAAACAGTGAACCAGTGATGTTCTAGAATCTTTGTCTTTGGGAGTTTTCAAGACCTGATGGGAAAGCGTCATCAGCAACTGGGACTGAATTCAGTGTTGATACTGCTTTGAGCTGGAGGTTGGTTCCTGATGCACTTTCTAATTTCAATCATTTTTATGAAAGTGATCGATTGTATTTATGCAACTTCAGGTATGTCCTAGGTGTTAATTTTATAGTAAGGTAATTCACTCTGCTGTCTGTGGACTGAATTGCTATTGACTGTAAAGAACATTTAGATACTCTGTTTATCTGCAGGTGTCTTAGTCTAAGTTTCTTATCTTAAACTGAGTTTTATCTCTAAAAGTAATACAAATGCAACCTGGTGAATATGGACCCCTTCTTTAAAAAAGAGAAACAGATACCTCTGAAGAGCTTTAATATCAGTTTTCTTTGCAAACTATTTTAGGATGAGATGAATCACTTCTAGTGCTTTTATTTTTCTATCTCAAAAGCCTACATTTAAAAATGGAAAATGATATTGAAATTTCAGCTTTTCATTTATCAATATGAAGAACTATAATCCTTATTTTCATAAGTGCTAAGCATTCCACAATTGCTTCAAAATATTTATACCTAAAAATCAAATCCTCATCTTGTTCAAAGTAAATAAATTGTTTCTTATTTATTTTGGAAAATTTGCAATAGAATTTGTTGATCTCTTCCTACACATTTTAGTATCTGAGCTGAAGTACTAAGTACTGATTAACTTTCAAATGCTCACTCGTGTATTGACCTCTTTTGGAGAAAATTGTTTTACTCCAAAGACCTCACCTCTATACTTAAAAACAATTTCATGTTTCAAAAGATTTGTAAAGAAAATAAGTCTTGTATAATCTGGTGGCGAAGTAATTTGTCATTTTCCTGTTTCGTGTAAGAGAGGAATACTTGGGCTGAGTTACTTTTCATTATTTATTGAAGATGAAAAAAATAAATGGTTTAATACAGCAATTTATGATACCCAATTATTTGCTTCACTACACTACTTTGATTTGCTGAGCAATTATCTCAATTAGGGCTAGCTGTACAGTTCGGGCCAAGTACTAAGTCCAGCTGAATCTTGTATTGTGCTAATGCTTGCATCAGATAGCACACTATAAAATAAAGATGTTAAGTTCTGTTAGTAGAAGACAAAGAATTTAGCAGCAGAAATCATCTCCATACACTGAAGGACAGATGACAGTTTTATGATGGTAGTAAAATAGTAGGCCTGGCGTCATATCTTGAAATCCTTCTTTCAAGCTCTAGCACTTAAACTACAGAGTAGTGTTATCTGAAAGTTGGTCTGACTACAGAGCCAAAGCCATTTAGGAGTTGATCTTCCGAATCAGTAATTTCAGTATTAGATGACTTTACCAGAAGAAAGGTTTTCTCGGAACCTGATAAAATTAAGATTGTGTCGTCTCTGAACTTCAGTACTCATTTGAGGTATAAAAATGACAACTCAACAACATTTGTTAATGCTTCTCACCATATTGCAAACCTCTGCTAAAATATCTGTTTGAGATAAAGTATTTTTAATATATTATAGCTTCGTCTGTACACCACTCGGTGGATAATAGAAAGTAGCTTTTGAATTATGTTGTCAAGCATGAAAAGATTAATGCTTTACTTTATGTAAAATAATTAAGTGGACTTTTGTTAATCTGGAACATAGATTTCTATTTTTCCTATAAGTTACATTTTAGCTATTCAGAAACACTTTCATTTTTTGACTTAATAAATGTGAAGTATTATTAAAGAGACCCTTTCCATTTAGTATGTAGAACATACATGGACTTCATTTGCTGTTACTTAAAACTTTGCTTGTGTATCATACCACTCCTGCATCAACGTTAAAAGGTATTTCTGTTGAAATACTAAGAATCTGTGGTATGATCTGACTTGTATTGAAAACAATTTCAGTGCTGTTTAAATATCACTTTGTCTTTCTTTGCTTAAAGTATTACCAGTTGTATTTATAATAATTAACACATCTTTTTGATAATATACATTGCAACTGTTCACTGTTCACATGATACAAGATTTTCACGCGTAAGATGACTTGTTTTGTATGTGAAAAAAAGTGCGAAAATAATTGCAGCTGATTAGAACCTGCTCTAAATTCACAGGTGTTGTTTTTTTTTTTTTGGTCAGCTGGGATGGGTTGGTTTAGGAGTTCGTTTACATTGATTCAGACTGTGCAGAAGATTCAGTTTCTGTCACTCATTGATTTTTCTCTGTGTCTCCTTTTCCAGTTTACCTTCCTGAAGTAAGTTCTTTTAAAAGTCAATTTTCAAGCTCATTTCTACTATGCAAAAATGAAAAAAACAAAACCACCCTTCAAAAAATACCCTGAAAACAAAAAACTCTTCTGTACCTTACTAAGAAGAGGAATACAGTCTGAGAGGCAGCAAAGAGCTGCCCATGAGATTTTGTACAAACTGGACAGCTGACAAACCTGTATTCCCCAACCAGGCTCAGCAAATACTACCTGTTTTTTTCATGTGTATATGAACAGCTGAGGTGCACAGGAGCCAGTGCTACCATAGGAGAAAATGACCAAGGACCAGCAGAAGGACCTTGGCATTACTGTTTGCAGGGGCAAGTGCAATGAGATAGCAGAATGCTAAATAAAATGTGGTTATTCTAATATTAATACTACGAAATAGCATTAGTATTAGAATACTAATACTATTGAACATCCTATGTAATGCTTTAGTAAGCCATTTTTTCAAGTTTATTTAAAAAAAATAATAATTTTGAATAATTATTTTCAAAAACACTTTTCATGTTTCTTTAAACTCTTTGCTTTTCAGTAAAATGATTATCAAAGATAATCTTTGTTGTATGAATTCCTTTTTAAAAAAAAAACAAACAAGTTCTTACAATCTTGTTTTGCTATATACATTTTTATATTGAAAATATTGGGGAAAAAAAAAAGTTCCACATAAAATATTTATAATGGGATTTTAGAATTATAAAACATTTATAGCTGAAAACATACAGCTAATTAAATTCTGTAAACTACTACAATATTTTACTCTATTCCTGTAATCCTTCCCTAAACAGTGCTATGAGACCATTAAACCTACATCTGAACTACTAAATAGACCATGCCAGGAACAATTTTCTGTTCCAGACCTTGACTGTCATGGTGAAGCTTGACTTGCATAGTCCTGACCAAATTCTTCCTTATCCCTTAAAACCTGAGCTGTTAGGAATACTGCCCAGCATAAGCCACAGTTGAGAATCTGGTCTCAATTTAGCACTATTGACAATACATCAAAGCTAGTGTTTATCTTTGCTCAGCCTTGTTTAGTTTACTAGTATAGATGTAGTACAGAGATCTGAATCCAAGAGCTGGAGTAGTTGTTTATGTTAGGAGACAAGAATATTACCTCTTTGTATTCAGTACATTTTTAATTCTATACATTTCCAATTGTACTTCCTCCATCCAACCATTAAATATCCTAACAGAAATTGTATACACATTACTAGTAAAAGTTTTGATGCACTGAAAAGAGCTAAGTCAGATAAGGGGAGGTAAGGATATCATCTGTGCAGCACCTCTCCCATTACCTGTAAATGAGAATATGGGCCGAATTTCACAACAGGATTGAAATATGCTAGAGGGTATGTACTTCCAGCAACTGAATTTGAGATCAGAAGATGTAACAAGTCTGAGTTTCATCTGAAGCTATCAAACTTTGACAATAGCTTTAACAGATAGGGCACTGTATCTTAAAGCTTTACTGGCCCAGTCCCACAAAGTTCCAGAGACACCTAAAGACATCCTAAATATGTTGGTCTGGCCTCTCAAGGCCATATATATTTTTCTTGATACTTGATTTTTATAGAAGGCTTGACAATTAATCTCATACTTCCTTAATAATCCTGTTGTGTTAAATAACAAATTTGAACTAAAAGTGCTGTGTAGCCCCTCTATGGGGG